>PVKH010020826.1:0-14490 GCA_004027955.1 Chaetophractus vellerosus | reverse complement strand
TCCCACCCTCTGCTTCAGCAGAGTTGCACCCGCGCTCTCTTGCCTATTGGTGTTAGCCTTCTGGTCTCTCTTTTCTATTGCATAAAACTTTGAATAAAGTCACCCTTGCCTGTTTCACGTTGTCCAGGGCAATTTTTTCTTTACATTTAGTCAGTGAAGGGGAAAGAGAGTACAGAGAAGCCCTATTAGTTTCTTGGAAGGCTTGAGCAGGAAATGCACACGTCTTCTACTGATAATCCTAGAAGCCAATTGCAGGGTCACACCTAAGAGTAAGAGAGATTGGGGAATAACTAGCTGTGTCCTCAAAGAGATTCTTGTGAACATGTAGCAGATTTGGCCCATCTCTTTTTCCAATTAAATATATGCATGGCTAGTGAGCTTTAAGTGTGATAATAGCAATGACCAAAGTTAGGTCATTTCAAACAGGATTGAAATACATATAATAGATACCAACTAATGCAACAGAGGTAAGTTAATGTCCAAAACTATCCATATTTTTTCTACTTTTTTTCCTATAAATGCCCTTATTACCTCATATGGTATATTTCAATATCTATGGATAGACACATTCATTGATAAACTGTATTTATGTTGATTGTATTATGTAACACCTTTCTCTAATTTGATATGAGGAATAAATATATCATGGTATAGACATTGGGGAAGACATATATGTCTAGAAATAACTAAAATGCCTACGATGTTTCCAAGCACTAATAGATTGACACTTAGGTCATAATTTGTCATGAACCAAAAAGAAGAAAGAGAAGTTTAAATGAGACCCACTGAAGACACACATCTCCTTTGCAGACAACATGGTGGGCTGCAAATGCAGGAAAGCTGCATTTGCAGGCTGGCTCCTCTTGTCATTTTGGATAATTCTATGCCAATTGAGGCTGTTAAGGTATTTGGAGGAAGGAAATGAGAGGTTGTTGTATAAAGTGGGTAGGAATTTAATCAATGTAAAATCACTCCTTTGAAGTAAGCTTGAGATACTGCCTTGTTTATTCCCTTGGCAACAGCAGGCATCTGGAGGTCAATAATATTTCCTAAAATTCTGCAAGCCAATTGATCTCATTCTTTTCAAAGATGTCAAAGCTTGGAAAAGCGGCAGTGCCAGCAATACAGAAAATTTTCAAAATCCAGGGGAAAATGTGTGAGATTTAAGCAGAGAATGAAAAATCAGGAACTAGAGAATGGAGCCCAGCTGAAGATGCCAGCCTCCCACTGCAATTGAATAGTCCACTTTCACACTGGGTTTTTGATTCATTGAACCAATTTTCTCTGGCCTGTGCATCTCAGTGGTCAGGAAGGCCAGGCTAACTAATACCCACCACAACAAACAACCCAAATGCAAATTTGGAAATTTCAACACCCTGAGAAGATTAAAGAGAATGAGTCTGCAGCAATAACAAGTCTTTTATTCTTTTACTCTTATTCTTTCTTCTGAAATGAATGGAATTAGCACTATGATCATCAACATTTATGGTATTAGACTATATTTTTCTCATTTTACTGTTCTCCTATTCCATTCTCAGAGTTATAGAGAATATTCTTTAAAAATAAATAAAATTTATATCCATTGCAGGGTAGAAGATAAGAGAATGGAAGAGGAGGTGGGGAGAATTGGAGAATCTTATAGGATCCCTGGAACTGAAAGGTGACACCTTTACATTCCCTCTTTCAATCATTTGAGTTAAACTCAAGACTTAGATTCTACAACTTGACTTATTTTTCTCAGATTTATTTCGTTTTAATATTTATATGGACTTTTCTAGCCAGTTTTAGAGAAACCAGACTTTGTCTGGGTTTCCTGAAGAAGTATTATGTCTGAGGAGGGTCACAATTCTTCAGGTTCATGTTAATGGAAAACTCAATATATTAAAAGATAAGTAGGAATGGATGCACAAAGAAGCTTTAGTAAACTGGCTCAGAGAGGTTATGTTGTCTTTTGTCAAAATTGGGTAAGTGGCCTGTTTAGAAATGGAGCTTAGGTCTTTCCATTCTAAAATCATCAAGAGAATAAAAAAGGCAAAGAATCAATCTAACAAAACTGGATTTACCTACAGAGCTGAAGCATGGTTTTGAAGTTTTTTTAGAAAAACACACTGAGATATTGTTTCTTACTAAATATTTCTATCATTTTTCTTTAAGATTTTCTTTACTTTTCTGGAAAATCTACTCAAATGGAAAACGTGAACAATTCCTACACTACAGCATTGTAAGGTTTTTCATAAAATGTGTGCTTCAAAGAAAGTCGAATTTCCATATTCTTTAATAATTAGTCTAAGAAAGAATAAGGAATTTGAGATTAATGATTTGCAATTTTAATTTTTATGCTTCACGTTTTTGAACCTAACTGAAAATAGAGCTATGTTGTGTTGTAAAAGTTTGACAGTCATCACTGACTACTGAATAATGGGCAATATCTTCAGCTCTTTTGTGCACATTACATTAAATAAATATGTTTTTCTGTCTACACTATTTTATCATAATATTAATTATGGATCAAAGCAATAAAAATGTTACTTGTCTTTCAATTTTTTTATCTTCTCTGTAAGCCTTAGGCTATTTGAATTGAAAGTATAAATGATTCTAATGCAAGTGAGGAGAATTTCTGTGTTACTTAAAATACAAATTCAAGATTTTGTGATGACAGGCCTTCTATAATAAGCAGATATTGTAAAGTAGATGGAAAGAAATACAAAATGTATTCAAAAGTACGCTTTGAATTTTAAGACAATTTCCGCTTGAGACTAAATTATTTGAATAGTATTTTATTGTGGGAGAATAAAGTCTGCCTCCCTACAGATAGTTTTATAATGTAAGAAAAGCATCAATGTTCTATATCCTTAAATTACCTAATTCTAGAATAAAGAATCTGTAGTCCCCCACCTCATTTATTATAGTTATCTGTACATTTTAATATTGGCAATAACAGAAAATTTTCTCTAACATGGCATGGTAACATTGTTTGAATAAAGGGCTTGCTTTAATACTGTGACATTTTTCTTTTTAGCTTTCAACTCATTGAAGCATGAACATCCTTTTGACTGTACAATTGGATTTTTGTATGAAAAACAAAGTTTTTGAATTGGCACTAGAGTACAAATCTAATTAAGGACACAATTCCTGTAATGATCAGAACATCTGTGCCATGGCCAAATAGTTCTCATTGCCTAGATTTTTAAGACCTTTATTTTAGAATCTACATATGGTTCATTTAGCTCCTGATATTGGAAAGCTATTAGCAATTTTAAAATCTATTGAAACAATATGGTAACTATATATAGTCCATGTAAAGTTAATTATAACAAATAACTAGAATTTAAAACAAGTATTTTAACAAATTACAGATAATAAAAAACTCAAGACAGGAAATTTAGTTAAAATAACCTAACCTAGGGAAGCCATACCTATTTAAAAACAATTTTCTGCAAAATTATTACTAAGGAAGCATAACATTTTTATATTGAGAATTCGGTTTTCTTTCATTCATCTTTAGATGGAAGAGAAAGAAAGAGGTGCAAATGTTGGCATGTAAACACTGATGTGAACAGATATTTAATAAACTGGAAGTTACTCTAATATCCCCAAAAAGCCAAGTTGAGGTTAAAATGGGCAAAGTAGGAAAATAAAAATGTAATGGATAATTTTTGCTTTTAAAAAAGTGTCCAAGATAAGCACAACATTTATACAGATAGAAATTAGCCTGGGAATCTGGTGAGAGATGAGAGGATGAGAAAGTACATTTTATTTTCTACCTCATATACCTCTGTATTTGCAATGACTGTAAGTTCCTTTTGAAAATTTAAAAAGATAATTTTGCTGAAATAGATGAGCAAAGACATCTTCAGAAATGATACACTCCAGAAAAGCAGTTGGTAAATGGGCAATGGACGTTTAAGAACACAAAAGCTTGGACTCATGCATGTATAAACATATCAGAAGCTGAAACATAAACAAATGGAAGGTAAAATCCCTGACCAACTATTGGAGTCTCACTGTTGTAAGCAAAATTGTTTTCACAGCAACTGTAAAAAAAAGGGGACCCAAATTGAAAGAACTTTGATAAATTTATCTATCCAGCACTGTCCAAAGCATAGAGAAACCATAGAAAAGAATTCAAGAAACAACAACCTAAACAACCAGAATTTATATGAAAAACCAAAACCTACTTTAAAAGATATTGACCCTGTATATTGTTTTCTCCCACTGGAATGCAACCTTCATGAAAGTAGGGATTTTTGTTTGCTTTATTTGTCGTTTTATCTCTAACCCCTAAAAGACTCCCAGATATTAAGTAGATGCTTGTATTAGTCAGCCACAGGGGTGTCTTTGGAAATATACCAAAGATTGGCCGGTATTTATAAAGGGTATTTATTTGGGGTAGAAGCTTACAGTTACCAGGCCACAAAGTGTAAGTTTCTTCTCATAGCAAAGTCCACATGTTGGAGCAAGACAGCTGCCGACGTCTCCAGGGTTCAGGTTTCTGGGTTCCTCTGTTCCCAGGGCTGCGTTTCTCTCCGGGCTTAGCTTCTGTTTCCTCCACAAGTTCAGCTGCAGACCATGAGGCTTTCTATGCTTTGTGTCTCTCAACAAGGCCAGCTGTATACTATCGGGCGAACAGCTCACTCCAACATCAGAACTGCTTCTCAAATCTGCTTCTCCAAATCTCCTGCCTTTTGTCTAGCCTTTTATGCTTGAGACCATGCCCACCGAGGGGTAGGGCTCAATGTCCCACTGACCACTGACGTGGCAGTTAACGCCCTAATCATAACCTAATCATACCCAGATTGACAAATCAGTTTACAAGCACAATTCAATATATATATTTTTGGAATTCATAATTACATAAAACTGCCAAACCATTAAAATGCTCAATTAAAATTGGTTGAATAAATGAAAGAATAGATGGGACACACACTTGGAGCACAGAAAGCACATATGTCTTTACTATGACCAGGGCAAAATATTTCTCTTGAGGTGCCATCCTCCTTATTCTGTTTCCAGGCCAACCAAAGAACCTTTCAATTGATGAGCTATTTCCCCAGAACAGAACAGGTGTATGTGATACCTGGAAGGTATCCTCCATTAACAGTGATTTAATTTCCATTTCATTCAATTACTCTAGAATTTAACAAATGTCTTCTCTGACCCTGTAGGGTGGTGGAACATCCCTGATGTCAGTGTTTTTGATCGCTGTATTAGTCAGCCAAAGGGGTGCTCATGCAAAATACCAGAAATCTGTTGTTTTTTATAAAAGCTTATTTATTTGGGGTAGAAGCTTACAGTTACCAGGCCATAAAGCATAAGTTACTTCCCTCACCAAGGTCTATTGCCACATGTTGGAACAAGATGGCTGCCGACATCTGCCAGGGTTCAGGCTTCCTGGGTTCCTCTCTTCCCAGGGCTTGCCTGTCTCCAGGCTCAGCTCCTCTGTTTCCTTCACAAGGACAGCTGTGAACTGTCAGGCGAATGGCTCCTCTCTTTTCCGGGGGCCCTCTCTCCTTCCTCATGATCAAGCTCCTCTGTGTGCTTACTTCCTCGGGCTCCAGCATTAAAACTCCTCATCAGAACTCCAACAGCAAAACTCCAAACCTATCCTTTGCCATGTCTTTTATCTTTGATTCCCACCCACCAAGGTGCAGGGCTCAACACCCTATTGATGTGGCCCAGTCAAAGCCCTAGTCATAACTTAATCATGCCCAGATGAATAGACCAGTTCACAAGCATAATCCATACCTATTTTTGGAATTCATAACTATATCAAACTGCCAGACTGCTACTCACTGCACATCAGCAAAGCCAAGATTTACAAGCCAGTACCATATTGGGAAGGAAGAGCCATGATAAATGGAGAATTTAAAGAGTTTGTATGAACAGACTATTGGGCAAACCCTGGGATTTTTATTTCTACGTAACATTTTGTGTCCAACTGAAATTATTCCTTTGTGTGATAGAATTGAATCATCCAGACACATAAAGACAAAAGTGATGGCATGCTTTCTTGATTTAGATTATGCCCGTTTAACTTGGATCATTATGTCTCAAAAAACAAGAACTTGGACCAATGAAGATTTCCCTTCTTTCACATTTGACTCATCAGACCGTAAAGGCATAACTAGAGAACTCAGGCCATAATGTTAGAGATCTCTTTGTTATTGATTGTAGAAGAATCCTAAATTAGGTGACAATGAATGATCTTCTTGTTGGTACGTCACCGAGTGACATCCTACCAAAGATTCAAGCATCTCAATATACCCCATCAGAGATACAGAAGTCTGACATGCCAATTGGAAATTCAGTAGTGAAACAATAATCCCAGAAACAGCTGGAAAAGTGAAACATTTTGATAAACTAAATTGGAAAGTACTTCTTCATGTCATGCTTAGTTCACGTTTAAAGGTCTTCAATAAATTCAAAATGTAGACACATACATACATACATACATAAAGTGCTATCATAAAGCAATGGCCTTACGGTTCCTCAAATACCTACCAGGCTTGCCCTATCTCCAGACTTCGCATTTACTGTTTTCATAGTCTGGAATACTTTCCCCCCAGAGTTTCACAGGTCACCCTCTTGCATTCTCCAAATGATCACTCTCTCAAATCTTGTTCCAGTTCCACTCTTTCAATGAACATTTCCCTGGCCATCTGCCCTTAAAATGAAATGCCACACACTCTCTCCTAATTACTTTACCCATTATTGTTTTCTCATACTATATGCTTTATATTTTATTTATTTTGATTATCATCTATCTCCTGCACTAGAATGTGGTTTTCACAAATGGAGGAAATTTGTCCACTTTGCACATTGCTATATCCCTAGGAAATAGACTGGTACCTAGCACATAGCAAGCACTCAGCAATATTACTGAATGAATGAATGAATTGACAAATGGATGAATGCATGTAAGAGAAACTAATGAATGATTGAGTTGAATGTGAATGGATGTAAAATGCAGCATCTTTGGAAAACAGTTTGGCGATTCCTCAATAAGTTAAACATAAAATTGCCATTTGATCCAGCCCTTCCATTCTTGGGTATATACCCAGAAGAACTGAAAACAGTGGTTCAAAAAAAATTGTACACAAATGTTCATAGCAGGACTATTTATAATAGCCAAGAGTAGGACACAACCCAAATGTCTATCAAATTATGAATGTATAAACAATTGAGACCCTGATTATTTCCAAGGGCAGCAACTGCATCCCAATGTCTAGATTTGTAAAGGCAAGGCCAAAGCCCTAGACCACAGGAACAATTCCAAGTTACTACTGCTCTGTGAAGCTTCTTTGGGGTGCCAGCTGGCTTCACTATGTGACATCTCTTTCTAAATTTCTTAACTCTATCAAATTATATAGTACTTATCTTGTTTCTATACATATAAGTTGCTTTTTTTAAAAGAAAAATGATTTATTTTAACCATTTATTCACTCCTCCTCTTTGTTTTTTGCACTTGCTGTCCACTCTCTGTGTCCATTCACTGTGTGCTCTCTGTGTCTGCTTGTCTTCTCTTCAGGAGGCACCGGGAACCCGCCCTGGGACCTCCGATGTGGGAGAGAGACACCCAATTGTCTGAGCCACCTCAGCTCGCTGGTTTGTTATGTCTCTCATAGTCTCGCCTCTTTGTCTGTTTTTGTTGTGCCAGATCTCTGCGTGGGCCAGCTCTCCACATGGACCAGCTTGCCTTCACCAGGAGGCCCTGGGAAATGAACCCGGGACAATCCACATGGCAGACAGGAGCCCAATCACTTGAGTCACATCTGCTTCATTGTAAGTTGCTTTTGAAATGTTAGTTTCAACTAACATTTCAACAACTGTTGGTTGTTCTTGATGAAATATATAGAATATGGACACATTGATTAACATTTATGTATTTCTATTTCCACATTTGTAAAATATGACATAAGATGTGTTTGTGAAGTTTAAATAAATTAATGTATGAAACATACTACAAAAATATCATAGAAATGTATCATTTAATATTGTTGTTATAATACATTTATTGGAGCAAATTTTCATAAATTCTATTCTATTGCCACATTCATTCATCCATTTATTCAATAAGGATATATTGAGCACCTGCTACATTTCAATATCCTAGGGATAGAGTACTAAACAAACTTGATATTCTATGACCTTGTGTGGTCCATTTTAGGGTATGCAAATGAGAGAGTGGGGAGACAATTAATAAATAAAAGTCCATATCATAGATATTAGTTTTATATTGCTGCTTGAACAAACTACCACAAATTTAGTAGTATAAAAACACAAATTATTTACCTTACAGTTCTTTAGGTTAGAAGTCCAACATGGGCCTCACAAGATTAAGATCAAGTTGTTGGCATAGCAACCTTCTTCTCTGGAGACTCTAGTGGAGAATCTATTTCTTTGACTTTTCCAGCTTTTAGAGGCCTCCACACTCCTTGATTCATGGTCCCTCCATCTTCAAAGCCAAACAACATCATCCCTCTCTGACCATTATTTCATAATCACATCTTCCTCTGGAAAGGCTTTTAAGGACTGTGTTCTTACTTTGGACCCACTCAGATGAACCAGGATAATCTTCCAACTCAAGGACCTTAACTTAATCACATATGCAAAGTCCTTTTTGCCATGTAAGGTAATAAATTCACAATGTTCTGAGGATTAGGATGTGGACATCTTTGAACATTCATATCAGGTATGATCAAGGCTATGGAGCAAGGTCAAAAGAGTCAGAGAGCAACGATGAGCATATTCCATTTTCCCTGCTCTTGTAAGAATATCTGAGATGCCAAACTAGCACTCTTCACATAAATTTATTTTCAATTTAATAAACATAAAACACCATATAATGCCTATAAAAACATTTAAAAGGTAGGCTGATTGTAACCATATCCTACAGCTTTGTCACCCACCTTCAGTTAAAACCTGTGTCTTTTATTATTTTGTGCTGTTGACCCCCTGTGGTGATCATACCACCATGGAACTTGAACGCACTCACCTTTGTCCCCTTTAAGACATCTCCATCTTTGCAGCAAAAAGCAATCTCCTGCATACATATGGAGCAATCTTCTGTGGTAGCCACCTTCCAGAAGAGCTGTTGTGCCATCACCATGGCTGACTGTTTATTTGGATTTTCTGCAAGCCTCATCAACAAACCCTTTCCAAATCTGCACAAGGGGTAGACAAAACCCCTTCATAGGCATTATTAAACATCATCATGTTTCTTTCTATTTGCTTCCTTTTTACTCTCTTAACAAGAATATCTTCCTCTGTCCTCAAGTTCTCATAATGATATTTCACCCATTAACACATGCACCCCACTCTACAATATCACCCTCTATTAAATTAAGGCATTGTACTCTATAAATAGTAAGAGTCATATTAGTGGCCACCATTAGGGAATTAGGAGGTATACCAATGTAATCACCCAGGTAGATAAGTTTAATTCATTAGGTACCTAAATTTTAATTAACAATTTTTAATTTAAAAAATATATAATATATTACATATTTTCTTTAAATAGAAGATATTGAAAATAATTACCCTCTTCTTAAGTAAGGATATTATTGCAGCCATTAATTATTGCATTATGCTGCAATACAGTGGTTTTCCCCTCTTTTCCATACTGTCAGCATATCAGCTGATACATTTACTATTTACCTGGTTCTTATCTCCCACTTCTAATTTGCCATCATCTAAACAATCATACAACCAAGTGATTAAAAATAGTTTGAAAACCCCAAGACAAAATAATAATAATAATAATTGCCTTAGATTTCATATAAATACAGTTTGTGAACTTGAGTATACAGAGCTCTCTATTGTGAAAATTGGAACCTTATTATTTTATATTACCTCTATTGTTTAAATTGTAGCTTCCTTGTTTACTCCTCTTCCAACATTATCCTGAACTTGGATTTTCTTATTACTTTTTGAACTATGTAAATAAATAAACTCCCTTATATTGCTCCTTTCCTAAAAACAGAGGCATAGAAAAATATACTCTGCCCAGAAGAAAATGAAGCTCTTTCTACTTAGAAAAGGCATTACCAGTCACGAAGTAGAAAGGATTAAAGGAATTTTGCAAGAATTGGAGAAAATAGACTGTGGGATTGTAAGGATAGGCCAGTATGGAAAAGCTAAAATGAATTTAAGTAACCCTAAATTCTAAACATTCATAATACTTTCCCTAACTTGTTCCATAATTTCAAAATAAACTATGGAATTCATGGTAATTGAGAAAATAAAGAAATTTCAACCGAAGAAAAATAGCAAATGATATTTGAAATTTCTATCTAGCCCTTGTAATATGTATTATTTTATGTGCCAAACTAGCAACATGGTTTATCAAGCATTGAGAGAGACTTGGGTTGTGGAAGTTCTTTTTTTTTTAATTAGGCCAGTAAAAAGAATTTATTTGGGAAATGGGGAAAAGAACAGAGCTTGCTGTGAAATGGGAGAGAAAGACAGAAATACATACCAAGATTTGGTGGGGACCCCTCTAGGCAGAAAGAGCCTGGAAGTTCTTTAAGGACCTCCAAATCTTGGTGCTGTCATGAACTCGTGCCTGCCCACCACATATACCTTCTTTCTGGAATGTTCCTTAGCTCCTTTATTTTAGGAACCAGCACACTTCTTACTCATCCTTCAGATGTTTGCTTAAGTCTCATTTTCTTTAAGAAGCCTTACTGGTCTAGCATCTTGCTCTTATCACACTAATGTGGTTGCTTATCTAAGTTGCCTGCATTCCATTCTAGACTGTAAGCTCATTAAAGGTAGGCTCAATATTATCTTTTCACTGTTTTAACACCACTAAGCAGTTACTCAGCAACTGGCACATAGCAAATCATCAATATATAGCTGTTGACTAAATCAACAGTGTGACAAATGTTTATTCTCCTACACAACATTGTATTTGGCCATAAGATGTACTAGAGACCTTTTAGCAAGGGGCAAGGAAATTTGCTGAAAGCTGTAGTACCTTATTGTGAGGAGGAAGCCACTTTGACAATATGTTTCCAAGATTTTTATTTCTATCATGATCTTTCCCTGTGTCAAGAGAAATTGTCAAAGACTTTGAAACAGATAAAAAGAATGTGCCTTTTATTGTCCTTGAGCTATTTTAAAACTCTGTAAGTTGAAGAAAACTGATAGCAATGAAAATGATTCTTATCCATAGAAATGCAAATGAATTTTGTCCAGTGGACTGAAATTGATTATTTCCCTATGTATATGGACCAGTTTTACATCAATTAGTAAATTCACATAACATTCCTGATTGCCTACATGTGTGTGTTCTTTAAACTTACCTTTGAGCTTGCTAATTTACTCAGTTAATGAACTTGACCTATGTTTAATTTACATTTGTATGAGGCTAATTGTTTTTTAATTTTAAAAATTATTCTAAGTGCCGCATGATGCTGATAAAAAAAATACACCAAGCTGACAGAATAAGCATTCTCCTGTCATTCTCAGCTCACTCCTCATAATAGTGATACAATTACCATCTTTTACGTATAACAGCAGGCTAGACACGTATCCTTAAGATAAAATACTATTTAATTTTTCATTTTTAAAAGGGATATTAATAATGTAGTTCCATAAAAATAAACAAAGGTGAAGATATATGCCAACATCAATTTACAACTTTCTTCTGTTTAATTAATACTATTGCATCTTTAATTTGAATTGTGTTTTGCTTTGCTCATCATCATAAGATGTTTAATTTATGTGAAACTTCATTCAAAAGACTGCCTCCTGAGAAGCAATAATTTATTCTGGGCCATGTATACACATTTTAAATAAAGTATTCAGTTCACAGAGGACTTTCTTGCAAACATCATTCACAAGTAAATTGGGCTTTAATGATCCAGGCTTATTCAAATTAAATAAATTGGTTAGATTGAATTGATAGGAAAAGCAAATGGGGTTACTCTTTGCCACTGGTTGATCTCCAATTCCTATCAAATTGATTTCCCTAACATTGCTTGAATCTGCTTTCCTACTGACTTCAACTGCCAACATCCTTATTCAGGTCCTCCTCGTTCACAGCTCAGATCACAGCAGTAATCTATTCAGTCTCCCTGGCTCTCCTCTCATCATTCTTTGCAATATAGACAGAGGGCTGACTTTGATTAACTCAGTACATTTTACATATTCTTGTAATTCCTGATATTTTTTTGCCTTTAAAGAGCACAAATCTGGCAATGTCAATATTTTATTTAAAATGTACAAGTGTTCCTTTTTGTCCCTTCCTCTAACTCCCCTCAAACCCTGTGCTCTGTCTGCCTGGTTATACTTACAACTTCCCAAAGCTTTCTTTAGCTCTGTAAACACTCTGCATGCAAGATTCTGAAACACCCCATATTTCTTCCTGTTCTAAATGCCACTCATCCTTCAAATATCAATTCAAGAGTCACTTATTTTTGAAACCTTCCATGTTTACTAGCTTATACAGATTCATGCTTTTATGTTTCTAAGGAACTCCATCGATACATGGTCCCTCAATACTCTGTAAACTTGTTGAAGAACCTGGATCTTGTTTAATCTGTGATATTTTCTTCTATTTCTCTGGATAATATTAGAAAATAATAACTCAAAAAATCCTTATGAATGCACCTTTTGTAAATGTAAACTTGTTATATCTCATGCAGCCAAATTGAAGTCTATAGCTGTGGATAATTACAAATGCAAGTCAGTAGAACACTAAATAACCCATTTCAAGTTTGTTTTTTTTTTAATGGGCACAATATCCGAATTAGAAAACATAGGAGAAATGGTGGACTCATTTGGGGAAAGAAATCTATTGAATTTCTAAAATTACTTTATATCTAGGAAGTATTTAATTCACCAAAATTTACTTAGAATTTAACATCTATCATATATTCAGGAAAAAAAGATAATTAAAAAACCTGTTAATAAGTTTCCCTCCAAAATATTAGGTTGAACTATATGAAATTGTCATTTTTGTAGGTCAAAAATTTTTGAGGATTTTCTATTTCATATTGTCCAAACTACAGAAAACTGGTACAGTACTTAAAATATCATAAGCAGAATGTCTCAAGTCCTTGAATAGGATAAGAAGTAAACTAAGAATAAAGAGAGGAAAAGCAATCCTAATTTGGAGTGGGAGTTTGGGAAAGTCAAACATAATCAGTAGGACTTGAGCTAGACCAGGATCAGTACAATTTCAACACTTAAAATTGTGGAAAAGGCCATTTCAATTAGGAGTACATTAAGAATTTTTAATAGAAATTAGCAAGTCTTCCAAAGGCTCTTTTGGAGCAAGCGATGGAAATTTACTCAGACTAGCTGTATAATGGAGGAGTTATTATATAGTAAATATCATCACAAAAATAAAAAAGATAAGAGACAAAGTATATCAGGATCTGATGGAATTGGAACTGGAAATTGGAATAAAGGCTCTTCTCACCATATTTCAGATATTGGATGTCCCAGTGTGGCCAGACTTCCTGGATTCAAATCCCAGCTTAGCTACTCTATAGTTGTGTGGCGTCAGGTAAGTTTCTGTTTCAATCTCTCATCTTTAAATAAGGTTATTGTGAGGATTAAAGGATGTCAATATATGCAGAGTGCCTGGACAGTGGATGGCAGGTACATAGTAAGTGCTACATAATAGTCTACAAATATTATTTTTTTGGAAGCTGCTCCATTTTGCATCTTGTATCTCCATTGACTGAATTTCACCAACACATCCTACTTGCAACTCAAGATTAAAGCCTCCTGGTTTTTCTCTACAGCACTGAACTTGTTTCTCTTCTGGCAAAATAATATATTGGTTGGTGTTGGGTCATAAGTATGTGCCAGGTCTCATTGCCCATTGATAGGAAATGAATAATATCCTAAGACATAAAAAATTTTAACAACACTGAATGGGTCAGAAAATGAAATATTGCTTAATAGTACTATGCATATTTTAATCTAATAAAAGGGTTGGAGATGAATGTGGCTTAGTGACTAGGCCAGTGTAGTTTACAAAGTCAAAAAATGAGGAGGCAAATTAAAACCCAATCATTTTATTTCTTTTTCTTGCCCAAATATTCTTGCAAAACCTATCAGTCAAATATTGAATAACTGTGGTAACAGTGGGCATCCTTGACTTGTTCCTGATCTTAGAGGGAATGTGGACTATTCCTATAGGCATCAAAATGGAAAGGAAGAAGTAAAATGTTCCTTATTTGCAGATGACATGATTCTATACACTGAAAATCCTGAAAAATCCACAACAAAGCTCCTAGAGCTAAAAGATTAATTCAGCAAAGTGGCAGGGTATAGTATTGTTCTAGTCAGGGTTCTCTCGGGAAACAGAATCAACACGAGATCTCTGTTAAAAATATAAGATTTTATAAGAGTCTCTCACGTGACCGTGGGGATACACAAGTCCAGGTTCCGCTGGCAGGCTGCAAGCCAGGGGCTCCGATGAAAGGCTGAAGAAGGGTCCTCGATGAGTTTGCTCTGATGAAAGACTGATGA
>PVKH010020825.1:0-14507 GCA_004027955.1 Chaetophractus vellerosus | reverse complement strand
GCCACCCACAGGCGGGGAAAGCTGTGCCTGCGCAGTGACAAGTCTCGTCGCGTTGCCGCAGCGGGGGGGAGGGGAGATATGTAATAAAATAAATAAATCTTTAATAAAGTCTCTGTTCTTTATTAAAACGTCTGGGTCATTTTGAGGTTGGCATCTGTTTATTGCCTTTTAACTTGACAATTCATCATATATTCCTTATTCTTTCTATGTAGCATAATTTTTGGTTATAGCCTGTTCATCTTGAATATTATGTTATATATAATTGGGGTCCTGTTATAATTGTCTAGGAAATTGTTGTTTTAGATTTCGCAGACAGTTAATCCAGGTGGGTTCAGGTCATAAATTGTTGTGTTTTTTTTTTTTCTCTAAGCATATCATTTCTGGTTTTGTTCTGTCCCACATAAGTGAAATTTAGGAGTTATTCTGAACTTGTCTGAGTAGTTTTAGTCTAAGTTCACGTCCTTAAACTTTTCCAGTATTGATTTGGGTCTGTTGTACAGGCTTTTTTCACGAGTTAGTCTGAGATTTGTTTGGTTCATATAAAAATTTAGGGCCTCTGCTTGTTCAGCAGTTTCTCCTCTGGGATTCCCTCTACAGTGTCTGACCTGCCTGACTGTTTTTTTTCTTGGTTTTTATGTCTAGAAAAAACACAGGGTTTCAAGGAAAGTCTTAGCCTCAGCAACTGTGGCACTGCTCAGCTAATGTGACCTGCCCTCAGGGCAAAACCTTAAAACCCTGAGGGGGAAAAACAAACAAACTGGAAACCTACCACCCTGTGGTTCTCTTCTCCATGTTTTGAATCTCCTCCACAGTCTGCCTGCATTTGTTGACTTTTCAGAGTTCTTACATTGTTGTTTGTTGTATTTTGTTCAGAGTTTGAATTTGTGATCAGCAGGAGATTTTATTGGGCTTACACTGTCATAGGCGTACTGGAACTCCTGAGGTATAAACGTTTTAAGAATGACAATTCCTTATTATAATACATATGGACACATACACACATCACTGGGAGACTTGGCCAAAGTCTCATTTTCAGAATGTTCAGAATTGGGATAATGTTATTATTGCAAAATTGATCTGAAAATATTTCTTTCCCTGAACTTTCTGTGGCCCTTTTAAAACTTTTAAAGAATAGGAAAATAATATATGCTATTACTATTTTAAAAAGTTATTTTTCAATCTAGCATTTAAAACAGGAAGTTGAATTAACTAATCATTTTTAATCTTATCTCTGCTTTATAAATATTTAAAATCATAAAATATGAAATTTTTGGAACAGAAAGGAGGAAGAGTGGGCACAGATGGTAAAGTAATTTCCACTGTTTCACTTGGGAAATGAAATATGAATACAAAAGTATCAATAATCACCTAACAAGTGCAAGAATAGTTGCATGAAACAGATTATGATTATGGTTATAACTAAGGTGTTTTTTTTTGTTTGGGTTTTTTTTTGCCTTTTTTTAACAACACACATGGTTTTTAATACTATTGACTCTGGAGTCAGGCTAGATTTGATGTATGGCTTTGGAATTTAACAGCTTTGAGCCTAGGGGCATGATACCAGCCTCTCTGTGCCTTTTTCCTCATCTTTAAAATGGGATGACAGTGCTACCTACATGACAGTCATTTGAGAATTAAATGAATTAATGTTTCTTAAACATTTGTATTTGTGTCTTGTAATAATCAGTGTTATATAAGTGTTCATTTAAAAATCTGTTTCTTCCATTGACTATTTCTGAAAGTATGTGAAAACAACATGACTAACAAGGTTGTTCACTTTGATTATGAAAAACTCTTAAGCTTTTAGTTTATTATTTTAAAGAATTCTTCATTCCTTGAAAGTAAAATTTCATTCTGAATTGGGACTTGATTACTTACTCCAGTAAATAAAACAGAAAACCAAGCAAGCTTTGAGTATTTATAGAGTCCCATGCATCTTTTGTTTAACAAATGCATTTGGGAATATGACTGTAGCTTTTTCTTTTTTAGTCATTGGAAGCATAGGTGTGGAACCAGTTTTGTGAGTTATGTTCTGGTCATGTGTTTATACCCCAAGTTTTTGATTTTTTAAATGCCAGTAAATAATGCAAATGCAGGAGAAACAACAAATTATAGATACTGCACCTGAGGTACACATTTGGTAAAGTTCATGGTCAAACACAGTCCAAATCCAAATTGAGTGTATCAAACACAAGTTCAATGAAAATTGATGTTAAAATCTTCAGGGACACCATTCAAGTGTGTAATAGTAGGATTCAACTACAATAAAGCATCAGACTCACTGGATTCATGGGCCTGTTGAATTGTTTCATAGGACAATATAATATATGTGTCATTCTTAGGGCTTTCAGGCAGAAAGAGTCAAATGTATCTATATAATATCTGGTAGTAGGAGTTTCATAAGCCATATTTTTTTCTTACTGTAACAAGTTTAGAAATCATCAGATTTTATTTAAGATTGGTGACTAATCATCAATTATTTACAAACTTGTGATACCTAATGTACATTTTTCTCTTTTGAATTTTCTGTTTTGAGGAGATAATTAAGTTCCACTATTGACCATATAAAAAATGTGAAGATGCGACTGGTCCCTACAGGAGTAGATTGAGTCACAATATTGGTTAAATCCTTTTCTGAGAGTTATCATTAGCCTTGTCTGAAAAGAGCATCTGTTTCTTGGCTGTTTGACTTGTAATTGCATTCCTTATCGCTGCATACTGAGCCTGACAAGTGTGGTGAGGCCCAACACACACAAATGTGCTACTTTATTTATGACCAAGCTTCAGTGACTCTGTAGGACACTTTCTCTGTTCTTTCTGGATGTCACTGTGCTTTATTATCCAACAGCCATATGATGTGTTGTTGTCGTTCAACCTACTTGGGATCATATCTGCCCCACTGTATTGTGATATGCAGATAAATAGTGTATATTTCGGGACCTTGTTGCATGTGATCTTTTAGTATATTTCATATTTAATAGGATTTATGAATGCAATTTTTTCAAGAAACTAAATGTGGCATTTGAGATAAATTCAGATTTCAGAGCTTGATAGTGATCCAAAGTACCATTGTATATAGAATATTGCTATTCCTCTAAAAGGAGCATTGACCCTTTGAATTTATTTCTCCCCTTTTCACTGATTATTAGTGCACCCCTGGCTGACAAGAATGCACAGTCAAGTATCATATATTGTATTTCATTCTTTTTATAAATCTTGTCTTTGTGTAGATAGATTACCCTGGTTGAAGTTTATATTTGACCTGTTTTTTTTTCCCCCTTTTTAAGGCTTATTATTAGTCCTTACCATTTTCCTAACTTCTAAAGAAGTTAATTTGCATTTGCACTCTTGTTTTCACATCTCTATTATCATGCTGTTTGATAATTATTTATTAATGTGTAGTTTTCTCACTGGATTATAAATTCCTTGATAACAGGATTTATACCATTTTTCTTTAGGTATTCCAGCAGTCGCATCAAGCACAAAGTCTGGCATGGTGTTGATAGTCAGTGAAAATTAATGAATAATGTATGCTTTAACTGATAGTAGTTAAGGCTTTGGTAGTGGAATGAGAGCAGAGAAAAAGTTCAGGAATAGCTGTAGGAGAGCTTCTGCCCTCTGGAAGTTGAGTGCTTATGAAGTAATTAATTATTGCCTGTTGAAGCAGAATAAATATCATGCCAAACACTGTGGTTGTGCTTAAATAAGGGATATAAATTAATAAATAGTTGTAATAAAACATGATTGTGTTCCATATTAAAGATATACAAACGATCAATGGGGACACAGAGGAAGGAGTAAGAGCTGAACCCAAAACGATGAAAAATAAAAGGTCATTTAAAGATAAGGGCACAGGTACCAAAACTGGGAATCAGCAAAGCTGGTTTGAGAAATGTTATGTTGTTTGGGGGCATTTTGGAGATGACCTGCTTAGCCGTTGGTTTGTGCACAGCCTTTTACACCATGCTATCATGCTGAGAGGCTGAACTTTAAACCTTAGGCCATTAGAAATTTAAGTAGAGGAATTAAACTTTGATTCATTTTTTTAATGTAATTTTTGTGGCAGTGAAGGAGTTAGTCTAGAATTGAAAGAACCTGATGGAAAAGAAGAAAACTTTTGGTATGACACATTATTTCAAACACGAGGTGTTTAGAATAGAGACAAGGCCATGGCAGAAGAAGTGGCTTGAAGGATCTTGTTTCACAGTGATAATGTAGAGTATAATTGGCAGGTGTTGGGAACTGATTGGGTCTGCGGGGTTAAGGCAGAGAGGAACTTAATGACCACAGGTTTCTAGCATTGACAGAAAGGCACTAAACAGGTGAGATTTACGTATTACGAACATGAACTTTTGGGAACTATAGCTAAGTTTAAAAGTCTTTAACTCTCTTGAACTGTATGATTTTAACAAAGATTTAAATTGCATAAAAAGCATAGGATTAGCCTGGACAAAATTATATTATTTCTCCATCCTTTCCACATTTCCTGAGTTTCAATGTAATCTCACAGTTAATGTGAAATTATTATTAATAACCCAAGAGTATAACAATGTGCTAGATTATTTAACTTATGGTATAAAATAAACTATTTTAGGAACTAGGTCTTTTTAAAACAGGGTCAATTTGAAAATATAAAGTTCTTAGAAGTATGGCAGGTTTATAGTAAATGCCAATTAATTTTTATCTATTATTACAACTCTTATTATTATATTTTTCTTGCATAATTGCAAGAGCCTTTTAACTGATCTCTCTGCTTCTATCTTGTCTGTTAGTCTATTCTCTAAGCAGCAGGCATTCCTGTCAAATAATATCTCAATTGAAAGAATTAATGAGTGAATAGAATGTCACCTTTTTGCTCATAACTTTCCAGTAGCTTTTCATCTCATGTAGATTAAAAGCCAAAGCTCTTTTAATGGTCTGCAGGATTGTACGCCATATGTACCACACTCTCTGCCCCTTCTCTTTGATCTTACCTGGGCTCCTCTCCCTCTGGCTCCCACTGCTCCAACAAGAAGGCTTCCCTTCCTCAGACTTATCAAGCGTGCTCCTGCCTCTGGGCCTGGGCATCTACTAGTTCCTCTGCCTGGAAGGCTCTTCCCCAGAGATTTACATTTCTCAGTTCCTCTGCTCCTTCAATTATCTATGTCCAGGGCCGGCTCGATAGCCCAGTGTATAGGGCACCGGCATACCACATGGGAGGCCCCAGGTTCGGTTCCCAGGGACCTCTCCTAGCGGGCAGACCGCCTTGAGAATGGCAAGCCACCATGGGCGGGCCAGAGCCGCCGTGGGCAGGGCAAAAAACTGCCACGGACAGGGCAAAAGCTGCCACGACAGGGCAAAAGCTGCCACGGGCAGGGCAGGTCGCCCGCGAATGGAGCGCAGCCAGCCATCCTCGAACTGAAAGCCGGCGGTGAACGGCCCCCCACAAGGGGGGAAAGCCACGCCTGCGGCTTTAAAATCTTTAAAAAAAAAAAACAAACATCTATGTCCCTTTTAGCAGTGAAACCTACCCTGGTCATACTTGGTAATTTAACACCTGACCTTCTGACTCATCTCTCTTATTCTGCTTGTAGTCTTCCCAGCCCTTTTCATCTCCGATGCACTACATTTTACATATTTTCTGTTTCTCCCTGGAATTTAAGATCAGAAAAGGCAGGGTCTTTGTGTTTTTATCCACTGCTTCATTCACAGTGTCTAAAATAGTCCCTGAAAATCAACATTTCTTAATGAGCAAATAAATATACTTTCTAACACTCATTTATTCAAGCAGTATAGATCATCTATAGCAGAAAAAATGCTGGAAACAAGACCTGTTATATTTTTTCTAACTTTTAAATTTTACTTTATTTTATTTTATTTTTTTGTAAAAGAGATCCAGTTCAGTAGTTATCTTTCAGGAAGAACCCTTGTTTGACATAGATAATTTAGAAAGTAAGATAAATGTGCACTTTCTTGGTTGTATTTTATACAACTTTAGGAATTTTCTGTAACACTTGTTAAATATTTTTAAAGTTAGTAGTACATTCAAGTAACATGGGAACACTTCTCATATTTTTACAATTGGTTGCTTAAGCCGGTTTAGGGGATACAATGCAATGTAAAAGTATGTGGGTAGCAGTTCTCTCTGTGATTATGTGGTTTCCCTCATTCTTTCCTTTGAATTATGGATCAAATCCAATCTCTGATGCATTTTTCAATTAAACTAGCATTCTAAGCATTTTGGCAGCTTTCCTTTACCACACAAAATAGTTTCAGAAAGGATCATTAACTTTACGGAATGTTTGGAAAAATTGTTAGGAGAGTGAGTGCTTTAGCAAATTCAGATGTCTGAGTAGACAGAAAGCACAGGTTTTTGATTAATATTCTGATAATGGCAGCTACTTCATGAGAAGTTTATGCCATGTTTAATATTTAATGTCAACCTTCTTCTTGAATATGCAACAAAATATCTCTACTAAGACCCATCATATTTTTTAAACAAAGCTCTAATGTGAAATATGACAATCATTTTAGTGTCTAAGGAATATCTTATGGAAACAGTATAGAATTTTGAAAAGCTATTAGATTTACAGGGGCACATGCTGGAAATTCCTAAGCTAAAAGTCTTTTTTTCCTATTCTACTACATTATTTCCTGATGAGGTTGACTTATAGAATAATGACTTTAAGAGTCCTAAAACTGAACATATTTTGGAATTTTTTTTGGAAAAAATACAAATGAATTCTACAAGAGCATTTCCTAAATTTTATATGCTGATATACATGTTGTCTAGAAGTCAACCCTTCAAAAGTGTGTTGTCCTTTAATTGTCCCAAAATATAATATTAATAATACCTTATATTACCATTTAAAAACTGTGCAATTTTATATTTTAGAGTCTCTTTAAAGAAGGCAAGATAAATAATAAATAGTATTCTTAATTTACAGATGATGAAGTAGATTCTTTTCATGGTAAATTATTTGCCTGAATGACTCCTTCACTAAACAAACATTAATTGAGTACCCATTGTGTGCCTGTTAGTTCCAGAAACTGTGGCTACCTCAGGGAACAAATCAGAGACCTTCTTGGGCTCTCAAGAAATTTATATTCTGGTGAATTTAAATGAACAAACTAGATTGGTTATGTAGAGGAGCCCAGACTATAACCTGTGCCTGTGTTTTCTGGTAGAGACACGGCATTTTCGTGGAAAATTGTGTGCTACTTGTTATTTGAATCCTTAAACTTAGTATATATGAAAGGAAAATGCCAATTGCTAGTCCAAGGTCCTCAAATATGTGGTGCTTATCAATGTCTCAGATTTACTACCCTTTGAGTTGACTCTAGGTTCTGGCAGAAAACAGAAACTTACTCAGATGGTTTTAGAGGTGTTATCAGAGTTTGTGGAATCAATAAGGGAGGCTCAGAAACCTGGAAACTAGCATTACCTTCACTGGGGCTTCCGGTGAAAGCAGTGAAAATAGTGGTTCAGAGCTCAGTGGCAGTTGGAGGTGTGTAAAGTTACGTTCCAAAAGAGAGGGGCAAAGCCACTGCCGGAAACACTGTGGCCAGCCAGGAAAGCACGGGGGAAACTGCCAACTCTTTTTCATCCCTCTCCTAGTAGTAACTCCCATTACCTGTACTGGAAACCAGACTGCAAAGGAATCTGGTGATGCAAACTACAAGAGTCAGATTATATGGGTGCATAATAGGAAAGAGAAATGCGAATAATAGGATTTGGGGACAGTCAGAATGCCAAGCATCACTATATTTTAAAGAAAAGCTGAGCAGATTCCCATAAATTATCTCTTTTATTCCAATCCCTTTCTGAATAGTTTCTCTGATATTCCCAGATGAGAGTTCACCCCAAACCCCTCCAAATTTCCTTCTTCCTCATTATCAACATACAGTAGATAGTAAAGAAATATGTTTTTATCTATTATGCATTTTATATAATTATACATTGTACATCTGTATACTATTTAAGAGTAGGATCTGGGTCTGATTTACCTCTTTATTCCTCTTCTCCTTCACAAAATGTCAACATGATGCTTTGCCTTAGTAGATATTTGTTGCATGAACGCATAGATGAATGAGTGGTAAACAGAGCCAGGGACAGAGTCTCTGGAAAGCAATTTCTTGTTCCAGTGAGAATTTTTAAAAAAAAAATTTTTTTCTCTTTTTTTATTTTTGTTTTTGTTACATATCCCTCCCCCCTTTCTGCTTGCTCTTGTTGTGTGTTCATTTTTTGTGTTCTTCTATGTCTGCTTCTATGTCTGTGTCTTCTATGTTTGCCGCTGTGGCGATGTACCGAGTCAGCTCATTGTGCAGGCGGCTTGCCCCACTTGTGAGCGGCTCTGCTTCTGTTCCCAGGTGGCTTTGCTCTGTTTGCAGGTGACTTTGCTCCGTTCGCTGGCAGCTCGCCCTGCCTGTGGCGGCTTTGCCCTGCCCGTGGTAGCTTTTTGCCCTGCCCATGGTGGCTCTGCCCCGCCCATGGCAGCTTGCCTTCTCAGGCAGTCTGCCGGCTTGGAGAGGTCCCCGGGAACTGAACCCTGGGCCTCCCATGTGGTGTACTGGCGCCCTATCCACTGGGCTACAGCTGGCCCCCTCAAGTGAGAATTAAACGTGTTAGGAGAAATGTAATTTTTATCTGACTTATAATGTATGTGTAGTTATTAGCAAAAAAAAAAATGGTACTTGTGATAATATATAAAAAAGGAGTATATTTTGTTTGGGGGGAAATGGCATATGATGATGGCTCCTGACATGAGGAATGTTGTATAACACATTTGCCTTTGGCCTCAACAAAAATAAAGTTCTTTTCAAATATTTCCACTTCAACAGGAAATTCTAAGCTTTCAACTTTGAGCATGTCCCTTATGTCTTACAATTACACAGATATATATACAAACTGACTGTATTCTGTTACCAGCAGAGTTTTCCCATTGATCTTAAAAAAAGATTTTTTTTCAAAATTAAAAAAGTAAAATATCAAGTAGTTTATTATGTATATGCATATTTTTTAGATCCAGCTAAGCTTATATATTTCATAAAATGCCCAATTTTGATTCAATTCACTAAAGGAAATGTATCATTTATTGTTATATAGTAGTGGAACAGAATAAAAATAAGGAAATAGTTTTAAAAGATTTGTTATTTCTGTAATTACTATTTTTATAACTAGAATAATAAATGTATAGAAATGCTAAAATCACATTTCTTTTAATTCTCTAACAGATATTTTCTCTAGACTTAAAAATAACCAGGAAAAA
This sequence comes from Chaetophractus vellerosus, assembly GCA_004027955.1. Lineage (NCBI taxonomy): Eukaryota > Metazoa > Chordata > Mammalia > Cingulata > Chlamyphoridae > Chaetophractus > Chaetophractus vellerosus. The sequence continues at coordinate 5,259 of PVKH010020825.1, read as the reverse complement.
ACAGATGATGCCAAATTGATGTGTAAAAAAATGATCCCCAAATATCTAGTTTACTTGATTGGGTTAGAGGAGTAAATGTGCTAGCTCAACTTTTAAACTCTGTATGAAATGAAAAAAAGTCTTTCCTTACTTTTTTAATATTGCAAAGACAATTAATTTAAAAATAAGCCCTAAATTTTCTGCCAAGGCAAAGGCCGTGAAATATAAAGTAAATGTCAAATTCTGCTGTATGCTTTGTGTGACAGCTACATGCAAAGGCCATATTTGACTTTTATGCTAACATCAATTATATGAACTTGTCCTTTGAGTCTGAGTGTTAAATTACAAATTAAAAATGTTAGATAATACCTAATATTTCCTTTCATGAAAATATCTTTTTCCAATTAGTTTTTAGAAATAAGTTCTTAAGGTCATTTCAATTTTGTTTTGAAAGACTTTTTGATTTGTAAATGCAACTCCAAATATATCAAATATATTATTTTTGACAATAGATGTTTGTAAAACATCAGTTGAAGTTATTTGGGAAGGGATATCAAATTGTGGTGACACATATATTAAATGTTGATTATTTAAAGAAACTTTGAATTATTCTTGTACCAAAAGAAGAATCCTTTTGTAATTTGAGAATCACTTTTTAATAGTTTTTCGGATTTGTAATTTAAATTTTTACATGAGGATTTTCTTAAATCCAGAAGGAACTAAATGTATTATTTAACTCTTGATTTATATTAATATGAACAGATAAAATGAAATGCAGGTTACAACATATAATTTTGAGAATGGAAGAAAAATCATAATTAGTAATTAAAAAGATATTATATTTTGCTACTGTTTTTCTTCTTTTTCATTGTTTATGTGAAGAAGAATTTGATTTTGTTTTTTTTTGTTACATATTCCCCCCTCTCTGCCTGTTCCCGCTGTGTCTATTCTTGCGTTCCTCTGCATCTGCTCTGCCTCCCCCCGTCGCGGCGATGTGCTGAGTCAGCTCACCGAGTAGGCGGCCTGCCCCGCTCGCGGGTGGCTCTGCTCTGCTCATGGGCAGCTCTGCTCTATTCGCGGGCGACTTGCCCTGCCTGTGGTAGCTTTGCCCTGCCCGCGGCGGCTTTTCATCCTGCCCGCGGCGGCTGTGCCCCACCCATGGCGGCTTGCCCTCTCAAGGCGGTCTGCCCGCTCGGAGAGGCCCTGGGAACCAAACCCGGGGCCTCCCATGTGGCGAACCAGCACCCTATCCACTGGGCCACAGCCAGCCCCCAAAAAGAATTTGAATATAAGTTCATAAATATGAACTCAATGATAGAATTAAATTATTATAACTTTTTTACTAGCAGAATAAAATGCATTTAAAAATACTCCTTTTGCTATATTTCTGGTTTGAATAGATAGTTTTGCCATGCCACCATTGCTCACTTCAGCAACTGCAGAATCAGCTTACGTTCCTCTATGACACACTTTCTTCCATTTTTCCTAGCCATACCCATCCTACTCTACCACCAACATATAGTCCATTTCCAAATCTTGCAGATAACTTTCACCTAATGTCTCTACTCAGTGTCACCACTACTCTATTCTTTTTACTGCTGACTTGGTTTAGTTTCTCAACACTTTATTGCAGTAGACCCCTAACTAATTCCCTTGCTCCCAAACTCGCCACTTCCAAGTCATCCTCCACTACATTGTCAAAGTGAGTTTGTTAAAATTCATCATTGACCAGTTGACTCCATTGCTCAAAGGCCTTAAATGGCTCTCCATAACGTTCAGGGTTCAGTTCACTCACAGGCCTTTCAAAAATTGGTTCTTGGTTTATTATTATTATTAGTTTTTATCTCTTTCTATTCTCTACTTTTACTTCATGCCATCACCATATAAGTACCTCCCTCCAAATATACAACACTTACTCTGAACTTGCCATTCAGTTTCATCCTCAAAAGTTTTGTCAAAGATGCTTCTTCTGGTTTTAATGCTCTTTCCCATCCCATTTTCTCAATGTAGCTAACTTTTATTTGCTTGTAATATTTCATCAAGATATTTCCAAGAAGATTTTAATGAATGCAATCATTCCTATTGAGATAGTCGCATGCTGCGAGTTAATAGACACTGGAATGTGCTAGGGGAAATTTTAAGGCTAGATAACTTTATTGGACAGAACTGCAGCTGTATGATTTACTTCAGCAATGGAGAAGATGAAATTTCTAATTTTAGAAGTTTTTGATATTCTGTGAGATACATAGTCAGATATTTGGAGTCTTCTTTTCCAGATTTTACCAAAAGTAAATTATTCTTTTAGAATATAAGACATGTCCAAGTTTTAGTAGTTAAAGGCTAGGTCTACCAAGGTTCAGATTGGAATTGAAACATTATGAGATTTTACAGTTCCTAGTTAACTATCTGGGAATTCAAAACAGACCCTTGTTTTTCAGTTATAGGCAAATATTGTTCCAACAGCTGCATTAAATGTTTGGGTTTTATCAGAATTTCTCCTACATTTTTTGAGATATTATTTTCCAAGAACAGAGTCCATCCACATGCCTCCTGATTCCCTTAGATAGGGTTGAACTTGACCACTGCTCAGAGCCTGGTTTACTGTTGCTCATTCTCTAGAGTCTGCTGCTGTCCTGTACAATTCAGTGGCTACTCCGGCTGTGAACTGGCTTTAACCAAGCACTGGTTGGTTTCATAGAGGGTGAGGAGTTGAGTCTAAAAATTCAGGCACTTAACACTCACAAGATATTAAACAAATTGCATGTACTACACCCTTAAATAAATATTATTCCTTACAAAAAAAGTTAGATTTGTTTTAACTTGTGAACTTCATTATGAATTATGTATTTATGCACATAGCACAGAAAATAGAATAGCTAGGACTTATAGAGACTTTATAAATATACATAAATGTATATATGTGTATAATTTCCTATAAAAATAATAGCAAACAAAACTAAAAAATCTTAGCACCAGTACACTGTTTTCAGTTTTTTCAATTGGTCTTCATGAAACTGTAGCAGGATCCTTTGGAAGGAATGTGACATTCAGAAGAGCCTCATCTATATAGACAGTTTCTAATGATTTTCTTACATTCACTTTGCTTTCTGCCTCTAGACTTATCTTGTTTATAGGCAAATACTATATCATAGACCCAGCTAGCACAACTGTGGATACCAAGGTAACTGCATCAACTCTAGTTTTAATCTTGACTTTAGAGACTTTGAGAGAAGGATGATACCTTTTTCATGCCATTTTTGCTACTGGTACCAACTTTACTTGGTAACTGAAACTTTTCCCAGCTGTGGAAAATTTTATGACACTATTGAATCTAAATATTTACAGTTTATTCAACCTTTTATAATGCCTTTATCTTCAACTGTCTCACAAGATATGTCTCATGATTAATACAAAGCACTGTAAAATGCCTTCTGGGGAAAATAGCACTGTAAGTTTTTTTAGTGAATTTTCCAGTTTTTTTCCAGTAGTATATTTATATAACTGAACTTTAAACACCTGAAATAAGAATTCATAGTGGAAAGGTTGGCAGAGTTCCGTTTAATGAAGCCAAGTGCCTTAACTACAATAATGAATACTTTAGAAAGAGCCATTATTCTTCTAAAATAAACTTTTGAAAAATACAATATGCATATGAGATAGGTAAGTTTTTTGGTCTATTAACAGTAGCTTCACTTGGTTCATTATATCCCCTATGTAATTCAGCATGGAACTGAAGAATTTTTAGTTCTAGAAAGAACCTTACAGGTGATGTCTCAATGCTTTCATTTTTCAAATAATAAATTAGATTAAATTACTTGCACAGGCCTAGGTAGTTAATGGCAAAGTTAGAAGAATATTAGGAGTTATGATTTCTAATTGAGTGTTTTACTTTTTACTCAGTGATGCCTCATTATACTCCTTTTAGTACTGCAGAATGAAGAAGTGGGCATTCTAATTTCTCTTTGCTATTGATGACTCTTCTTTTACAATAATTCAGATGAAGCCATTCAAGTGTTTTAAATCCATCAGTTTGAGAAATATATATTACCTCATGACACATGAAAATAAATATTTTTCAAGTTGGAAATACTACTAATAATATGGTCATTATAAAATAATGCTTTTTTAATGTGTTACTGGAGATAAAGTAGGTGTTTCCTCGTTTGGGTGCTTATGGACCATATTACCATGTGATTTGCAATTTTTAAGTACTTTTGAATGAAGGAAGGAATTAATTTAATAAACTTGAAGAAAACTGAGAATCTGTGAGACATTTCTGAATTGAACAAAATCTGTCTCATTGATGATTAAATAGTACAAAATTTCACGTCAAAGAAATTTATATTGGTGGATGTGTGTTTTTGAGGTTTTAATCATAAACATCTTCCATTTCTATGGTGAAAATGAGAACTTCTAGATGAAAATCCTTAGCAAGAGATTGGCAATGTTCATGTAAAAGTCAAGGTATGGGGCAAATGAGAAGTGGACTAAAAAACTAAAATGAAATGGCTTGGAAATGAGATGTCTGTTGAGGCTTTGAAATGCTCCAACGTATTCCTGGGAATCTAGAAGGCAGATATCTAAGAAAGACCTGAGAAAGCCTTAATCTTGCATGTCTGGCTGACCTTGAGCTTCTGAACAAGCAAGAAATGAAAACCAAGACAGAGTTGAAAACTGTCAGAGTATTGCAGGCATTCGCCAATACACAAATAAAGCCTGTTGGCAAACTCTGGTATATTTACTGGTTGAATTGTAGAAATATCTGCCTAATCACTTGCAAATCACTAAGCTGACCAAGCAGAGATTTCTGTAGCCATAGGCAGCAAGGAATACAGACTTACAGAATTTTCTTAGGAAATTCACTAGACAAGTGGCAACAACAACTACAAACAGAAACAACAAACATTGGGAGAAGGGATCTGATTCCCAGGGTTGATAAATTATATTAATTAAAATGTTCAATTTTTAACAAAACATTATGAGACATGCAAAGAAACAGAAAAGTATGGTCCAGACAAAGAGTAGTCAATGGAATTTGCCCCTGAAGAAGCGCAGACAGTAGATTTACTAGATAAAGACTTTAAATGAATAAGTATGAATATTTTCAAAGATACAAAGGAAACCATGATTAAAAAAATAAAGTGTGCAAATGTTGTCTCACTAAATCGAGAATATCAATAAAGACAGAAATTATTTTAAAAAAAGATATAAATTCTGGATTTGAAAAGTATAATAAAAATCGACTAGGGGTCGGCTGTATAACCCAGTGGATAGGGCGCC
>PVKH010020824.1:0-14491 GCA_004027955.1 Chaetophractus vellerosus | reverse complement strand
AAGAGAAAGGATAAATGCTCTTTGCATAGCTAGACAATGACCTTCCAGTCCGCAGTCGAATGAGATACACTTCTGACGCGCACATACCGTGGGCCAATCTCATAAGCGTTCTGCTGAGCAGCTAGACACGAAAGAGTCCGTACTGCCTGATGCCTTTTATGTGAGCATCTAGACCAGACAAAAGCAACCTATGGTGACTGAAATCAGACGTGGGTGCTTCTGGTGACGATTGTCTGGAAGGGGCGAGAGGGGTCTTTGCAGAGCTAGGCTGAAGTGTGGACTTCACAGGTGTATGCATTTCTTAAAACTCAAAATGTGTGCTAAAGGGCTGTGTGTTTCACTGTACATAAGTCAAACTTCAATAGAAATATGGGGAAAGGAAATCATCATATAAAAACCACTACATAACAAAGGAGGAATTCTGGAGTTCTTATTGAATATGCTATGTCAGAAAACGGTTTAAAGAATTTAAAAAGTGAATATTAAAAGTTAAGAAGGCTGATAAAGGTATGTCTCAAAATCAAGTCATTTGTAACCATATAGCATTGCAGTTCTAATTGTCCTTTAGAATTTCATTCCTCCAAATGAGTTTCTTGGGATATTCAAAGTTATTCTGTGCAAAAAGTTTCCATGATCAAATAAGTTTGGGAAACTTTAGGTTAAAACAAATTAAATAGGGCTCCTCTTGCAGGACCTCTCAGATACTTTAAAATACTCTTGCTTTGACTGGACCTCTAAGAAAGAGTATCTTTATCTTGTATTTCCCAGACTTACCTGGTCATTCAACCATCTTCCTTTTCTATGGAGTATCTTGAGAGTCTGGCCAAGCCTGTTGCTAAGGAGGCTTTCCCTTGGACTCTTTTCATTATCCCTGCACACCTTAAGAGCATGTGGGAGGCAGATGGTGACCCCAAAGATGCCACCTCCTAATGCCTGGGACCTGGACTATGTGAAGTGACTGGCAGAGGACAATAAGGGAGCAGGTGGAATTGAGGTTGCCAACCAGCTGACCATGAACTAGAGAGAGGCCCTGGGATTGTTCAAGTAGACCCAGTGTACTCAAGAGAGCTCTCCCAGAGGGAAGAGAGGACCAGGGAGGCAGGAGAGCGAGCAGCACTGGCTGACGTTGCTGGCTTTGAAGACGGAGGAGGGGGCCAGAAGCCAAGGAATGAGGGCCGCCCCTAGAAGCTGGGAAAGGCCAGGAAACGACTCCTCCCTCGAGCCTCCAGAAGGGACGCAGTCTGCCCACACCTGGGTCCTAACTCGGCGAAATCCGTGTGGGACTCTGATCTCTGAAACGGGAAGATAATAAATTTGTGTTGTCTTAAGCCATGAGGTTTGTGGTAATTTGTCACAGGAATGAGGATACACCAACAGGATCAGTAAGTCAAACAGCTCTTTCTTATTCTTTTAGGAAATGTGGCTTTTGATGTGGAAGTCTTGAATTTTAGATTATCCAGAGTGCTATTCCTTTTCCTGGAAAAGATTTTATGCATTAGCAGTTTGCTGAACTGTTTCCGATTTAGACCAATGTGAGTTCCTGTTGCTGTTTTCAGGGGCATGAAACATTTGAATCATTTAATGTGATTGGAAGGGCAATGATGAAAACACGGTGCAGGCTCCTTCTAATTTATCATAAATTTGCTGCATTATGTGTTTGCTCTATCACTTTCCCATTTCCTCACCTTCCCTGCCTCCGCTTTCTTTGTTGCTGTTATTTGGACTCACAAGGGGCCCCAGCTCCTTTGATTTTTGTCTGTATGAGTGTCAACATCTCTAGCCACCAACTAGAGGAGGGAGCTGTTTAATAAAGGTCATTTTATAGGGACTTGAGAGTGCTTGTGCTTTGGAACCTACCAGGAGCCCCAAATGCAGACCAGTAAATTATTTAAATATATTTCAAGCACTGGGTTTGACAGACCAAAGAAAATCTTAGATGTTTAAAGGCCCCGACGTCAAGCTCCGACCACTCTTCCCAGTCTCCTCGTAGTGGGGACATCGATGCAAACGACCTTCTCAGCAAAACCCAAAGGAGCAAGTAGGAGGAAGGACGCTGTCAGCCTCCACCCCAGACGCCCCTCAAGGCAAAAGCAAGAGGTGGCAGCCCGGTGTCTGCCCCGTGTCCTCTGGGTGAGGATTTCTGCTCTGCCCGCACCCCGTGGACCTGGTACCACAGTTCCAGTGTAGCTATTTGCACTTTACCATGACGTAAAGACCCCAGGCCCTCCTCAGCTGGATCCCCCATCTCCCAGCCCTGCCACGTGTTCATCCTGTGGCCAGACCCTCCAGCCTGGACGTGAGGTCTCCAAGTGGCAGCTTATTTCCAAAATGCTGGCAGCAGGGCTCTAAGCAAGTATCCAGCTGAAATAATCGAGAAAATATTGGGAAAATAGACACATACATATACACACATGCATGTGTGCACACACGTGCACAAAGATTTGTAAACACACATTTGGGCCCATGGGATGGTGGAGTAGCTACAAAGAGGAGCTGTGAAAAGCCAACTGGAGAAGCAGGGTCCTTTCCCCGAGAACCAGGTTGGAAGGTCAGATTTATCAGCCCACGCTGGCTCCACAGCCCCTGGTTTCCACACGTGTGTGTGCTCTCGTTGGCTTTTCTTCTCTTGCCCACTCCTCAGTAGGTGGCGTGCAGCGTTCCTTCTGGGGAAGGCTGGCGTCTTTAGAAATGATGGGCAGTGGCGCCGTGGCTGCCCGGCCGGCCTGTGTGGTCTGGGGGTTAGCAGGGTGACAGATTAGGAAGGGTGTGCTCAAAGGTTATTCAAATACCTCAAGTAAAGACTATTTGAACACGGAAAGGCCAGGGTACATTAGTCAAATGTCAGCACCAAGACACTGTGTAGGCTGCTTCTCTCAGTGTTTGCCGAAGGCCGTCTGGCGGGGCCTGTGGGAAGGAAACACGTGGAGAACTAAGTGCGAGGCTCTGTGCCCGTCGGGGACGCACCAGGGGAGAAGACTGGACAGGACGTCTTCTTGAATAGCCAGGAGGAATTCCCCCAACACAGATACAAAATATGTATAATTGTGTTGACTGACAAGGCCCGAGTCGATTTCCATTCCTGGGCCTCTCCTGGGAAGTTAGATTAAAAGAGGGGGAATATTTTGCATGGAAATGATTTCCCCAGCATAATGACTGAGCTGATAATATGCAAGTGACGGGCATCCATCTGTCACAGTGATGAAATGCCATCTGACGGAGCCGTGAAGCTGACCGCCTACCCAGGAGTGGTTTTCCTCCTGGCGTGAGCCCGCGGAGCCTCTCTGGTCTCCTTCTCCAGGCTCCCCCCTTAGGAGGGAAAACGCAAGCCAAGCAATATTGCCTTTCTCTCCTTCAGCTCCTATCAAAACAGTGCAGCAGCCCCAGTCACAAACTCAAGAGTCTTTTGACAGCAGCAATTAAGCAACTTAATTAATGAGTGAATAAAAATGATAATATTTACTGAATGGGAGCATCCTGTTTTGCATTTTTATTCAAACCGTGCACCTGAAGAACACCACTGAGAAGTGCTCCCCCCTCCGCCCCTGGTGTCGTGAGGGCTGGCAGGTGCCCCCCTTTCCCTCGCCCACCTCTCGTCTTCTCTCTCCACCTCTGCGTCCTCTGGTCTGGGCCTCAGAAGCGCCCTGGCGGTGACGCACGCGGCAGCGGACACGCCAGGGAGGCGCCCCCAGTTCTGTCCCTGTTTCCACGGGGATGTGCTTCTATTTTTGTCCATGTCTTTGCTCACCCTAGAAAACCTCGTTCATACATGAAGGACAATTTCATGGAACTTTTCTGAGGCTGAACTTTACATCAAAGTGGGTGATTAATTACTGATAAGGGTATAATAAAACATTAATGCATTTTGTAATTAACAAGCTTCGGAATGACATCTCCCGTCTCTCCGTGAGTGACACGGCCACGCACGCGTACATGTGGGGCTTTTTTTTATTCTTTATTTGGCTATTAATCTCAACAGCACCTCCGACGCAGCACGTTCTTTTCAAAAGCCACATCTACTTCCCTCAATGAAATGTAGACGCCATCTCAAGTGTAAGAGCAGCCCCCCACATAATTATTTCCTTGTGACAGACAGCGAGTTTTTAGCTATTATTTTTGACGGTGCTGTCACAGATGCTGAGTGCATGTTGTGGTGGAACCAGCCAGAGTCACGGGAACCCACCTGGAGAGCAGTCTCCTTTTTTCTCGTGGAAAGACTCCCCAAGTTTGACAGGCCCACCATTCTGGCTAAGCTTAATTAGTCAAGAGAGAAAACTAACTGACTTCAGAGTATTACGTCTGCAGGGCCCCTTTTCTTCTCCTTCCCAATCACAAGGTGGCATCCTCTGGGGAAGACGAAGGTGCAGGTGGGACCAGGCTTCCCGCTTGCGCAGTTTCCGGAAGGCCGACCTTTGTGCCTTGTGGAGAGGCTGATTTGGTCCCTGGAGCATAGGATTATCTACCAGAGAACTGGGTGTAACATTGCTTTGAAAACAGTTGATTTATTTCAGGAAGGCTGGTTAAGGCGGCAGCAGGGAGGGCCCAGGGCAGCAGCCGGCGTGGGCGTGGTGAGGAGCTCGGCGCCCGCAGCCTCCTCCCTGCTGGTCTGTGCCCTGGGCTGGTCTCTAGCCAAGGCCAGCAGACTTCTTCTGGCCAAGCAGAGGTTTAAGAAGGCAGGGCCGGGTTTCCACTTGCCTTCGTGGGTACGTCCATGGCCATGAGGCCACTTGCAGGCTCAACAGCGGGGGAAGGTGAGGGTTCGGAGGCAGGATTGGGGCCTTGTGGGCCGCAGCTGGGCAGGTATGCCAGCGGGCCCAGCCGGAGGGCAGCAGAACCGCGCAGTGGGTGAGCAAACAGCGAGACACGATGCTTTTCAAGTTTTCAGCATTAAGCCTCAAGGTTTGGGTGGTTTGTGATGCAGCCAGCCCTGTGGCCCTTCAACAGAGGGGTGTTGAGTTAAGCACCCACTCAGCATGAAGCTCTGTGCCGCTGGGAGGGGCAGCTGAAGGCAGCCGAATGAGTGGTGGTTCCAGGAGAACGGCCCCCAGACGCCGTTGGTTAGACACGAGAGAGAACACACGGGTGTGGTCCACGCTGTGGTCTGGAAAATAAGGCCAGAGACCCCTGGGCCCAGTGACTCTCTTCCTGGACGATTTCTTAGCTCTCTTCTCACACTGTCGAAACTTCCCAGCTCCCCATATCCCGTAGCCTGCAGCAAACACTGCTGGGCACAGGGCCTGACAGGTGGCCGAGTGTCAAGGGGCAGCGAAGTGAGCGAGTACACGGTCCCAGAGATCAGCCATGAAGGGTCACTGGGGTCGGCTGACAGGCTTCCTGCGCTATGTGCTCCCAGCCAACTGGTCAACCCTCGGCAGGATGAGGGTGTTGGCCCCGAGTCGAAAACCCCTGGTGGTGAGCACACGGTAGTGGGCACACAGTGGTGAGCACACAGTGGGCATACGGCAGCATTGGGTGGAAGGCCGCAGGGCTGGAGAGGCGCAGAAGAGGCCAGCAGGGCAGGGCTGAGGCCTGGGGCTGCCACTTGGGGGTGGAGTAGCCACCAGGCTGCGAGCTCCGGGGCCAGCGTCAGGCGGCTCGACCCAAACGCTGCCCTCGCCCGCTATGGCCCATGAGCTAGCCCCGCGCCCTGCCCCCCGTGAAGCGTGGGTGTCTGCACCTTATTGAGTTGTGGCGTTGCCAGCCAGGGAGCCGCCGCTCCGTGGGTGTGTGAGACTGTGCGGGGGTCCCGGTGTTTTCCAGAGGGGTGGGGCAGAGTTCACCATCAGGAAAGACACGTCAGAGCTTCCCCGACCACGGTCTGAATGGCCCTGGGCAGGGCCTCGCTGGGGCTCTCGGGGTCGCTGCGATGCCAGCACCCGACCAAACGGCCCTTGCCAGGCTCGCTTCAGGAGCGTTGCTCACTGTGTGCAAACCACTGGACTTCGAGACGAGAAACTCAAAGCCAGGGTACTGACAAGGCTGGGAAGGTAGCCCGGAATCAAGGCAGCAGGACGGAAAGCCCTGACTCGCCACCCTGGCCCCGGGCAAAACGCCAACCCCATCCCCGTGAGGGGCAGTCCTTCCCCCAAAAACCCGCATCTTCTCTCTCCCAAAGGACTAAGGTGAGCAGCGGCTACGGCAATGCTGGAGAAAAGGGTTTGGCATCTGCAAAATAGCAAGCGACCACGAAGCGCTTTGTTGTAAGGCTGCAGTCACTCCCATTTCTCGAGATTTCACCACGTGCCAGCAGAATCGTCTCGGCCGTCTCGTGAGATGGGCACACTGGCTATCCCAGTTTCTCACTGACATTGATGTCATCACGTTGTTCGTCATCTGTCCCTCTCCTGACCGCAGTGTTACCCTCAGCAACAGATCACAGAGTCAATCAACTTTCGCAGCTCTCTCAACGACCGGCTGGGGTCCCTGCCCAGGGCCTCTCTACCAGCTCGGGGGCCGAAATCCCTGCAAACTAGAGGCTGGATGTGAACGCAGGGCCCGCCTGGGCTTCAGTGTTCTGCGTTCCCCAAAGAAATCACCCTCTTAATGAAATCCTGATAGATGCCTGCTCCTCCGCATCTGGCGAAAAGTTGCACTTGATCCCACGCCAGCCATTTAGATTCAGCGGGTCCATTTGCAGACAGCGCAAGGCTTCTGCCAGCTAAGGGACGAGGGTGTTCAGACCCGGAGCCGCCCCCAGCCTCAATCCACATTCAGCCTGGCCTGGCTAGCTCAGGCAGGTTTCAAGTCTCCCTCACGCTTTGAGCTTCCATGGACTTGCACTTTGTCACCCTGCCTCGGCAAGGGTTATTTAAGCCTGACATTGCGCTAGCGCAAGGTGGACTGTGCTAATGACACCGCATTCTTTTACTCTGCTGTCATGATGTGCAGTTTGGGACCCCCTTCTTTCCCTGATACCTTATACCTCCTTTCCAGTGTGCCCTAAATTTGACAGCTGGATTCTGGCCATGGCTGCCTCTGCGGTGCACTCTGCTTTGACTCTGGCTGCCCTGATTTCTTTATTGCTAGAGGCTTGATTTCCCCAGGCCTCCTGTCCAGAGGGGCGTGCGATTGAATGCCGTCTGTGATGCAGCCAGTCTAGGCTTCCCCCAGGTGGCTCAGCGCCGGGCTTTGGAAGGTCGTGAGCTGAGCCGTCCACAGCCCTCACCTGGTGCGCTCTTCAGGTTAGACAGGAAGTGGAAGCCTCTCAGTCTCAGCCACCTGCCAGCTAATGAGTGACAGCGTTTAACACTGTTTTGAAAAGTGAGACTTAAAGTTGTTTTGAAAACTGAAGGGGAAATACAAATGTTTGAGTGTTAAACATTTTGCCCAAATACTAAAATGTTAATGTCTTTTTATTATGACAGTTTTGTAGGAAAGTGAGCTCCAGCAGGCTTGTGGTTGTCAATGAGTCTTAGCACTGAGTTTGGTAAACAATATGGTGTAGGGAGGGGACGTTGAAATAAAACTTGAAAAAAAAAAGACACGTGTTCCATTTTCTTCAACTTTTCCCATATTAACTCAATATTCTGTTTTCTATTTTAGACATAACTAAAATAATTTTAAAATCCTCAAATTCTACCCACATGCATCTTATAATTTTTATTTATCATTTTTCTCTGATTATAAAATACAAGTCAGTAGAACATTTGGAAAACACAAAGGTACAAGGAATAAAATAAGAATCACCCCAAATTCCAAGCAATAGACACAATATAAATGGTTATACTCCCAACAATTAAAAGCAAACAGTTTGATAATACTTTAAATATAAAGAATTATGCTCTAATACTCTTCTCTTAATATTGTAGTTTTTATAGTAGGGTTTTTGTTACTGTTATTTGTCTTTATCACACAAGCCTACCTGTTGTCTATAAGAAAAAAATAAAACACAGATAAGAAAAATAAGAAAATAAATCAGTCTTAACCCCCCACTTAGAGATGATTACAATTATTTTTTTCAGTTTTCCCCCTATATAGTTATATAAATTTTTAATAAAAGTGGTATTCTTCTATACACATTGTTTGGTAACATAAGGATTTAATTTTACCGTGAATAGTACCATGTAAACCTTGTGAATAATATGTTACCTGATCATTTATTTTAGCTGCATAGTATTCCACCTGATAGATGTTCCATCGTTTATTTAACAAATGGACAATTATTTGAGGTCTAGGCTGTTGTCAGTCTTCTCTGATTTAATAATACAACCACAAACATAAACTGTATCTAAATACTCATAGGCACTCCTAATTATTTCTGAAATAGTCACAGAAGTAAAATTTTAGGACTGAAGAAAGAAACATAATTTTAGTCTGTTTAGCAGATACTCTGTCACATTTATCATCATTTATTTAACCATTTTCCCATACTTTGACCTTTAGTACATTGCCATGAACTTCCATGTACTACATTTTTGCACCAATTAGATTGTTAGGATCATTTTATTAAAGAGGATTATTGAGTTCAAAGAGATGAAGAAATGAAAGTTGAAAATGGAAATTGCCAAGTTGTGTGTCTGTGCAAGGGGGATAATTGAACACTCAGCCTCACGGTGCTGTGCGCAAATGGGGGTCTGGCCGGCTCCAGAAAGCGCTCCGTGGGGAGCCCCTGGGGCACCCGTCCTGTCCTCACAGCTGCTGTGACATCCAGCCCGCCGGGCATGTGGTGCTGGGCTGCCCTCTCGCTGAGAGTTTGCAGAGTCTGGAGAATGAACGAAGGAGAGGAGCTGCCATCTCAGAGCAGAGTCGACGAGGCACAGAAATGGGACCAGCCAAGGGGGGTGATAAGAGTTTGGGGTTGGAGTCCCATATCTGCCACTCCTGTAAATAAGGGACTGTACTGAGTAATTTTGAGGTGATTTCATCTCTGAAATCTGTCTTTCTAGAAGTTACTAGCCTGGATTTCCCGAGGTCCTCCTGGATGGCTGGCCTTCTCTGTGGTGGCACTGATCCTTTGGATCTGATGATATTAGAAATAAATTAATTCAGTATTTTACCTTTTTCCTGTTTTAGTGCTAGATGCCAGAGGCCATCCTAATAATAGCACGGCATGGGATGAATTGTTTGAAAAGTCCCCGGTGAAACCACACATGGGTGAGCTGGTAGTAGAGGGGGGAAGAGAGATAAAAAAGGTGCAGAATGGAAAAAGGTGAGATAGTAAAGGAAGCACCTCAACGCAGATGCTTCAGTGGAAATCAATGGAAATCAATCTTTATTTTAACCCCCAGACACGGGTATTAGCACCTTTTGGTAACACTTTTCATCAGAGCCACACAAGAGCTGACTTGTACAATTCAAAGTGACATTTCGGATGCCAAAGAAGCAGAGCCAAAGTGAACGTTTCTGCGTTGGCAGAAAACACCAGAACCATTGATAATGGAGCTTACGCACCTTCCTTCCTTCCTTACACTAGACCATCTGATTTTGTGAACCACTTGGATGGAGCATGTGGAGATGGAAAAGAATGTGGTCACAGTTGTGCATGATAGAAATGACATCCGTGATAAGAGTTTGGTATTTGAATAAAAGAAAAGGCCTAATGGCAGGTAAATTACACCAAGACGCAGGAGTCTGTCTTTCTGTCCTTCCTGTGCCTCTTGCCTGGCTGTGCCTTACTTCGTGCACGTTGGCAGAGATCACGGGCAGCAAGAAAATGATCTGGTGAGCAAGGTCCCAGGCTCTGGGCTGAGTTCTGAGGACACATAGAACGGGAGGCAAGGAGCTTGGAGTTTAGCCGTTAGACGGCCTTGTCAACTGGTCCTTGCACTACCACATGATAAGCCGCTCACGGCCACTTTGGTACCTGGAACTCCCATGTGCAAGGCTCAACGATTACATTACCTTGAAGACATTTGGAATTTGCCAGAGCCAGTTCCATGAGTGTTTTCTAAAAGTTCCCCTTCAATCTCTGTCATGGACTTACAACACGACCTTTGTAAGAAAGTCCTCGGGAAAACTGTGAGACTCAGGAGACAGGCACCGAGTTTTAGACTCCGCAAAGGAGAAAAACATACTTCGCATGTCAGACGTGTGGTTTGGGGAGGACTGGGGGTTGCTGCCCAAGGCAAGGGGGACCCGTCCTTATGCAGGTAGTTTCCCTCCAGCAGAAACATCACGTCTGTCCCTGCCCTTGTCACCGCACGTCACTGTCCACAATCACTCATCATCGCCAGATAGACAGCACCGGAGGAGATCATCAATTGCCATTGCAATTCAGCAGATACACTTCATAAATTTCAATTACATTCGCACTGAAAATGAATGGTCAGAAAATAGAAAACATCTGCCATCCAGATCATTTACATTTTTCATACAATAAATCATCAACAGCATCCAAAACCATGGATTAAATCATGTGGAGGGCTGTGGGTCACGAGGAAGGAAAGCCATCCGTTGTGCGATCACTCTTTGGAGCTGAACCTTTCTAGGGGGTTTGGGAAACGGGTGAGGAGAGGGGAAGGGACACTTAACCACTTATAGATGCTGGGGAGAGCATTTTGGCCTGCTCCTCATAAATATAAGTTCCCAAGCCTTATCTAGAACCTGCTAATTGGTCTATTTACTATTATTTTGTCCATGGTAAAACAGGAGCTTGTTTAAGTAAAAGAATATCTGGCTGATTATGACTGGGAAAAGCAGGCATTTATCACTCAAGCCACTTGTTTATCTACCCTGAAGGTAGAATAAAGAGGCAGCTTCATTTTCAAAAATCAATTTTTATTAACATTATATTCATAGAACTCCCATTTGCCTCTAAGTATCTTCCGTGTCGTAAAACACGGACTGGGGGCGTTTGTATAGTGATGGGCTTCCTTGGCAGCCCTGTGACAAGCAGGGTGGAGAGGACTCCTCAGCACACAGCAGCTCAGCCGAGGCATCCTGAGTCACCCCGGACACGGGTAGCATGAAAGGAAGCCCCCGCGGAAGCAGATGAGGTGCCGGCAGCGACTGTGAAAGAGCTGTCTGATCTGCTAGTTAACCCCTTTCCAGCTCACTCGTGGCCATTTTCTCCTTTCTGTCTCCTTTTCAAACATTCCCGCCTCTGGAGGATGAGAAAATCGTTGGGAGTGATCGTTTCCTGTGGGTAGAGAAGGCTTTTTGCTGGTGCAGTAGGAAAGCCTCCCCTGATATGGAACGTCAGTGGAGTTGTCCAAAAGAGCGTGGACAGTGAGCAACTGGCTCCGAGTTGAATCGGAGGCGTGGAGAATGGGGCCCGATGGCTTCTTGAAATTCAATCTGGTGGGAGTAACAGGTGACCATTATCTATTTGACAGTCAAAGAGACATTAGAGCATATTAATTCCACATCCTTATTTTCCAGCTGAGAATGCAGGGGCCCTGGCAGGTCCAGCAGCCTGCTCAAGGTCACCATCTCGACATCTGAGCCAGCTGAGCTGCCATCTTCTCCTTCTGTATTTATTGAGTGCACCATGTGCACCAAGCACTGTCTACAGTAGGTGCTTTTGGTGAAAATGAAAAGCATTCACGTGTGTGTGGTTCAGAGATGAACTGGGAAGTATTTTTAAAGAATAATAAAAGATAGGGTCCTCATGTCAAACAATCGACAAAACTATCTATGGGATGTTATGAGAACAGTATGTAAACTGGAAAAATGAAAACTATGGTTATAATGTTAAGTAATCCTTGTGTTATTTCGAGGTGCCAGGTACTGGCTGCTTGCTTGGGACCCTGGCCACTGTAGAGCCCCTCTGACCGTCAGTGTGGGGATTCCCCAAGCATGTGTCTCCAGACTGCCCTTTGACCGCTTTGGACAAGCTTTAATGCACAACCGAACTCTCTTCATGTTTCCTAACGTTTTGACGTTTATCCAGAGTATGGTGAGAGTTTTGTCCCTCTCCGTGGCTTACCTCCTTTTGATGTGGGCTGTGGATATCCCCATGGGTAGCCTGGCCTTGCTTGAAGTGGTGGCGAGGTGGCCATGGGACTCAGGGTCTGGTGGTCTCCACTTACACTCGTGTTAGACCCAGCACCTCCGCAGGCTCCACCTGGAGTTCCAATGTCTGGTTTGACATAGTCTTTTTTTTTTTTGACATAGTCTTTTAAAAGTTGCTTTTGCATTTCCTGCTAAAGATGAGCTGAGATGTCCAGTGATTTCAGACATTGCAGATGAGTTAATACACATAAAAACCTGATAAAATCATTAGAAGATGTCATTTGAAGTTAATGGGCAGTTTTTTTTCTCTCCAGTACATGCATTTCTTTTGGTAGGACTTTAAAACAATATAAAACCTCCAAGTTAACTGAACTTTCTTTTGCTAGCTTCTGTTTCCGGGGGGGGGGGGGTGGTGCTCTGGCTGCCTACCGCTCCCTCCCAGCATCAGCTGGCTGTGCTTCGCCGGCGTCTCTGACTTTCATTACACTGGCATGTGCCCGAGTGTTGTCCAACAGCTGCCATGTCCTTGTTAAGGGTGACTCACTCCAAAGTTAGTGTGAGGCTCAAGACCCCCAGTGAAAGAGCTCTGGAAGTTGCCATATTTGTTCAGATAATTAAGAATGAGATGTGGTAAAAAGCATGTGAATCTCAGATAGGGATTTCCTTCCCTGCTTGAATGTAATTGGAAAGGATGCAATTGACTTGGCATTAATATATTTCTGCTTCCCAGAAAATAATGTTTTTCATTGTAACTATTTCTGACAGGTCTAGAATTCTCTAGAAGGCTGAGTGTCCTATCTGCCTAACAGACAAATATTCAATGCACCTGTAGAATTTAATATTGAGGGTGGGTGCATTGGAGAGTATTTCACTGTGGATTACATTTGCCTTCCTTTTCAGTTTGATGGATATTTCTGCAGTATGGAATTATGCAACTTTACATTTCTCTCATAACTTTCTAAAAACAAAATATAAAAACAAGAGAAAACTAAACAAAGTTTTAGGATAAAATTTTCCATGTCTACTGTTTTCCCCCAAAATGTCTTTTGGGGAAAATCTTGAATCAGATTTGTTTAACTTTAGTATGCATAAAGACAAAACTTTTTGAACTGTATGAGCACTTAAGATCTATTTTGGCTAAATGAAAACCATTAACTATTAAAACTTTTCCTAGTCTAGTCTTAAATGAGAAATCTTGTGAGAAATTTGAAGAGGGAAAAAGGCAATAAAATGATGACGTTTCAAGAGAAAGAGAATGATGTATGCTCACTGGGAACAGGCAAGCCGTGGGCTTCACCATCCCTGGCGTTCCTCAGTGGGCCAGGACACACAGCAGCAGGTTGGAGGGTAACTGCTGAAGCTGGTGCTTTCACTACATTTTACAAGTGCAAACAAAGCAAAACAAAGCACACTCAATCACAGGCACTCTACTGGCCAGCGTTGTTCCTGCTTCCACATAAAAAATGAAGTTATCCAAAATACCTATGAGAAAATCTTCAGGCTAGGAAATGTTGGTCTGCTATCCAAGAGGTAAGCTCGTCTGAGGGAGAAGAATTGGACCAGAAAAGGGTGGGACCAAACACATAGGCCGCTGTATAAAAAATGTTCTAAAACCTCACCATGTATTCACCCAAGAATTGTTGACAAATATGCCCAGTAAAATGATAAATGAAAGAAAGTGAATCTATTAGGGGGGGATTTACTTATGCATTAATAATAATAATTTATATTATCTCCAATAAAAATGATCATTATAGATGCTTCTTTTCTCAAAAAGTCAGCCATGCACTGTGCTCAACAACTCCATGCTGTTTCATTTACCCCTCTTTAGGGCTGGCTTAGTTATTAGACCAGAAACAAAGGCTCAGAGGGCCTGTGGCTGGGGTCAACTGGGCATGTCACTCTTCTGCTTAAATCCCGGGATGGAGCCCAATGCCTTCAAGAGAAAATGAGCCTATAGGGATGTTCTATATGAAATTTACACCCAGGACCAGCTCCTGCTCCATGTGTCCCAGGTGATTGAAGATAGAGGGTCTCATCTTTTAATTCTTCCCACCATATAGTTCAGTGTTTATGACTTCCTGAAAATTCCCTAATTTCTTTGCTGGTTACTTATTTTTTAACTGTGGGGAGAGGAAACTTTGAAACCCATTAAATAGATAACCAGCTCTGTTGTTCCTCGGTCTGCCTGCGTTATCATGATGATAATGTTTTGACCTTATTTTTCCAAATATCTATGCTGCCTCAAGCTGAGTCACTGGTGTTTTAATACTGAATCTCAGCTTCTTTCATTTTAAAACTCTTGCTCAGCAACTTAACTAATATTATTCTCTAATCATGAAAGTTGATCAGCTTTGCAGTATAGCCAAATGGACACTGTTCAACTTCTCTTGGTCACCATTTATTTCCCGATTTTTGCACACCTTTCCTATCTTTAAAGTTAGGGAAGCTCTCTTCAGCCAGGAGGCCTTTGTTAACAGAGCGGGGAGGGTGACTTTGGAAGACTTGACATGTCAGCACGTTAGGCTGGGGACTCATGGGCTTGAGTTCTTGTTGAGTTGAACTTCCTACTGGTGTTGGGGCCCTAAGACTTTGAGTCCTT
>PVKH010020823.1:0-14495 GCA_004027955.1 Chaetophractus vellerosus | reverse complement strand
CCTGAAGGAAGAATGACTCTATTATCCACATAAGTACTTGTAGAGTTTTCTTTTGACCTTTCCTTTAGGAGTTCTGTTGTTTTCAGGACTTGAGCACACAGAATTAGGGAATTTCTTAGCCGTCATTTTGGCCCTTCAGCATTTATGCCTTATATTTTAGAACCTCTTGCCAACCCCCACTGTCATCTGCCTAAGATGAGCCTTCACCCTTGTTCGGCAAAGTCATTCTGTAACCTGATGGTGCACACATTTCGGTATCTCCAGTACCCTGAGAAGTAACTATTGATAAGGAAAAAATTGTCATTTTATTTTAAACCACTGTAGTTACAGTGTTTTGTAATTAAATAGGTATGATGTCAGTGATGGGGGAAAAGATTATTTGCTACACTGAACCTTTTACCCAATCTGGGTGATGTTTTCAGGGTGCAGCCTCCTTGCTTCCTCCACGCTTTCCTGGTACTACAAATGATGGTTCAGCATTCTTTTTCTGCACTCCTCATCTTTTTCCTGAACATACTGATTTGCTCTTGCCTGCAGGGAAGTGACTGTGGTGACCCTCCACGGGGCCTCAGGAGACCTTCCTGTAATATATCACTGCCTCACTTTACATTTCTTTGCAATATCAGATATTATGCACACTTAGAAGTTGCTGTACATTCTTTCTTCCCAATAATTTGTTAAAATATGAATTGAAACTTGGCCTAGGACTGGTCCCAGGGGAACACTGTTAGTTTCCCTCGTCTCTTTACCCTTAAGAAACGCAAGTTCATCTGTTCTCCTCCCTCCCTTTTGCAAGAGCCACAAGGGAGCTCTGGCTTAGTGTTCACAAATTCATGCTATTTGGTGGCTCCTCTGACCTTTGTATGTGTTCCCCATCTAAATAATACCTATGAATCTCAAAATTTCAGGAAAGAGAAAGGAAACATCTTACTCCGAAAGGCGAGTCCAGTCTATGAGGGTGTCATTTAAAACTCCTGAGAGGAACAGCTCAATAGAGTGCCACCTTTGTGCTTTGAAATAGCTTAAAAATGTCCAAAAGGTGGAGGACTTCTTCCCCCAGTTTTTGTAGGTATCTCAGTCCAGTAGACATCCCAGCTCGGGTAGGGATGCTTAGGGGCCAAGCTGTCAATCAATCCCCCTGCCTTCTGTCGGGCTGAAGGTATATTGCATCAGACAAATGTGATGCTTCAGGTCGTCACAGCCTCCCGAGCAGGAGGAACAGTCACCTCTCTCCATACTTATCCCTTACCTCAATAAGCCTGAGTTGGTACAATTATAGCTCATGAAAATTCTTTTGATTGCTTTTCCAACCCGTGCAATATAATACCCACAAGAGGCAGGAGATTTTTTTTTAAAAGCACAGTTTTTTCCCTCAAAATACTTTCACTTAAGCCAGGGGCCATTAATTGGCAGGCAGTGTTTGCTTGGCTGGTGGAGGGCTTGATTTCTTATTTTTCATTTGAACACCTTTGGTTCTGTTCTCTTTTTTCCACAGGATCTTTTAATTCCTATCATTTTTCATCCAACCCATTCGTATATTTATTCTACCTGCCCAGCCTCTGTGAATATGTGGGTTTGTAGCTCTTGATTTAAATGCTTTCCTTTCACAACTTTGTTTATAAAAGACAATATTTATTGGGAACTTCCGCATCCCCTGTGTATACCCTACCTTGATATTGACTCTAGAATACTGTTGGGAAATGAGGAATTAATGTGACATATTTTCCTTCCCAATGGTCGAGTGAAATGTGGTAGTGTGTGCCAATTTCCATGGTGTAAATACTGCCACCAGAGCTGATTCCAGACTACCAATGCAAAATCACCCAATGCTGATTTGGGGAGAGATGAGCATAACTGCCTTTTCAGGTCACTCCAGTGCACCACTGATTGTTGCTGGCATCGCACCTGTGCTCTGCCTCGGATTTATTTTCTTATACTTTAGCTACTCAGATGAAGAGGACATTATCCTGATTATGACAAGGACCCAAGCAAGATGTTTAGGGAAAATATGAAATCTGTTTTTCTGGTAAACCTTAGAAATGATATGGAATGGGGGGTCAGCAAATTTCTTCTGTAAAGGGACAGAGTAAGTATTTTAGGTTTTATTGGCCTATGTAGTAAATATTTTAGGCTTTGTAGGCCTGTATTGTGTATTCTTCTTGCTCTCCTCTTCCTCCTTCTTTTTCACAATCTTTGAAGAAATGTAAAAACTATTCTTACCTTGCAGGCCATACAAAAACAGGCCAAGAGTCAGATTTGCTGACCCATGACATAGAAGTAGAGTAGAAACTCAGAGTTATATTTTTAAAAATTAGTAAAATGCTATACTTCTAACCACTTATGTCTGGGTAGCAATGCAGAGAACATGAATCAAAGATAACTCGAGATTTTTGATCCAAGGAAGTAAAATGAATTTGTCACCAAACCTTGGTCGACTTGGACATAGGTTTAGAGTGTGGTCAGGCAGGATAATGCCTCATCCAAAAGGAAACTAGCTCCAAGGAGTAGAGG
This sequence comes from Chaetophractus vellerosus, assembly GCA_004027955.1. Lineage (NCBI taxonomy): Eukaryota > Metazoa > Chordata > Mammalia > Cingulata > Chlamyphoridae > Chaetophractus > Chaetophractus vellerosus. The sequence continues at coordinate 11,984 of PVKH010020823.1, read as the reverse complement.
TGAAGATGCACTTAACCACAGCATGATGCATCCTGGTTCAAACGTTAGGGTGTGGACAGAGGGCAGATGTGATGTTATCGTGCCTAGTGATTAGGAACATGAACCCTGGGTACCCAGGTTTAAACTCTCTGGGTCTCAGTTTCCACTTCTGTAAAATGGCAGTAATAATTGTAATGCTGGTATGAAGGTTAAATGAGTAAGTAGGTTTAAAGTGCTTAGTGTGAATCTAGCACATGGTGAATGCTCTCTGAGTATTAGATATTAATAATGTGATTATTGATATTGCTGACTGCAGTCAAAGGAAGGAAATGGACAATGTTGTCCTGAGAGAACACAGTGTAGAAGAAATATGTGGTGATGACGGGGGACCCGAACCTGGGTGCTTCATTCTATATAAAATATAAAATATAACACATGCCAAGTTCTCAACCATGACAGCTTCATGCCTCAGATGGGAGAGAAAATGAAAAGGGTAGCAGCTGCTCTGGATTTCGTCTTGCCTTTAGCCATATTTATAAGTGGTGCATCATTTGCCTTCCCTTCCTGCTCTCACTAAAATCACTAAAATTAAAGAATCCAGTATCCTGCCTGTGGCAAAAACATCATAGAAAGGAAGCAGGCAACTGCTTTCCTGTTGAATTTCCTTGAGGGCCGTTGACTGGCTTCCCCTGGGTCTGTACTGGTTACTCTAGGAATATGGGCTCATGCATAACTGTGTCATTTTCCCACGTGCCAGCCCCAACTCTTCCATTAACTTTGCAATTTTGAATAACTCGATGGCATTTATGATCTTTTGCTTCTTCACCAATAAAATGGGAGTAATAACAACCTTTCCCCATCTGGGCAGCAGGCAAAATTTTAAAGAAGAATTAGAAAGCACTCTACAAGTCCAAGTGCTCTGTAAATATTTAATACTTAGTAGTTGAGGTAAATGTCAGAAGCGTGTGGAACCCAACATTAATCTTTTTGTTATGACAGCTCTGTAGATGTGTTTAATTCTCCAATCCAAACACTGAGGACCCTGAGCTTTTCTGACCCTTTCCCCTTTTCCTATTTTCCCTCTTCCACTCTGCCCAATTCTTTTCCATCAACACCAAGTAACAGTTCACGGTAATTCCTCTGTGAAAGGTAATTTTAGTTCCTTAAGAGAGCCCTGCTGTACTGCTCTCCATCTTCAGTTCCTAAACGCTTGTACAGAAAACTTAGGCTGCATTGGGAAATTCCCTTCTGTTGACAAAAGGACTCCTTTGTGTTCTAACCAGACTGAATGCCTTTGTCCCAGAACCACTCCCACTATTGGAAGCCCTCCCTTCTAAAGCAATTTCCCTTCAACTTCACAACCCTACTGGGTCCTTATCACTAACAAGACCTTGCATCTACTGTTGTCAGCAGGGTTTCCTGTGATGTGTTTGGTAGTAGTAGTAGTAATAATAATAATAATAATAATAACAACAACAACAACAACAACTTTGTCCATCTCTGCTTTTTAAAATAAATTTTTTAAAAATCTGAGGCTAAATAGCTTATATTTGTATTGAGCTTTGCAACTTGCATGGGGCTTGTATGTAATGAGACATTTGTAAAGGGTTTAGCATAGCCCCTGGCATACAGAAGGCAGTTTTTTCTAATGCTCCTATTTTGCAGATGAAGGAACACAGAGAGGTTATGTAATAGGTTCAAGGTCACATGACAAGTAGGAGGTGGCTCCATCACTAAAGTGGCCACTCCACCATGCTAACATGTCTGTGAACAGTCAGACCATTTGATATGCGAAGTTTGGATTCCATGTTATAGACTGTTGAGAGAGAGAGAACGTTTTTTTTAAATGGTGACTGTTAAGGCACAGGTGAGACATAATGAGTACCTCACCCAGGTGTGATTAGGATATCATGTAAAAATTTGTATGCCTGTGGCTTAGGTATGGTAATGTAATCAAAAGGGCTTATGGGAATGAAGTGCATTTAATTTTCCTCCAGCTTCCTGCTTCTAAGCCCTGCCACATCAGCCTTTGCATATTAATAGCTGGTTGAAAATCCCTGGGGAACCCAGGGTTAGGAAGAGGTTCTCTGTAATAAAATCCAAGCTGGTTCAGTTGAAGGTATTTGAACCTTTTTTATATCTACTCTATTTGTTGACCTCCCAACATACATCATTGAAATGTTATTTCCTGCTAGAGAAGTCTTGGACTCTAGAGAATCCAGCTCTCAATAGAATGCTGAGGTAGACATGAATCTTCATGTTCATTGGCTCCCAGCTTTTCTTAGGACCCCACTACCATACTTTTAATGGTACTGACATCTGACTCTACAAAGCCATGTGGTTATCTAAGTTCTCTTCAGAATATCAACTTTTATCTGGGCCTTACTTCTTAGAGCTCCCGTTCCCCATGATCCACCAGTCTAGCGGCTACCTTCAAAAGGGCATAGTTAACAATAAAAATACATGGGAAATACTGTGAGCTGCGTGTGGAACTGCTTGAACTAGCCTCTTCCTGTCTCCTCCCAATTCTTCCTCCTCCTCAGGAGAATCCCAAGTGGCTTGGTTGTTCCCTTGTCAGCCATTAAATCTTCATGTTTGCTGCCTCCGTTTTCTGCTTCTCTGGGGAGCTGTGGTTTCCATTCTTCTGGCCTCACCTCAAGACTCCAATGGTTGCCTTGTGGAGGTGCCTTATCTTGTCCTCCAAGCCACTCCTCGACACTCTGGCTTTTGCAAAGGCTTACTGACTTTCCAAGCTGACTCTGAGCTTTATAGAAACTTTGGGGCATTGACTTCATAGTGTCCACATGGCCGTGGCCACAGCTGCTGAACTGGGCTATGGCACTCTTCCCCCAGTGCCTTTCTTAAGACATAAAAGTGGGTGGATTCGCATTCTCTTCTTAAATGCCACTTAGTATTACGCCTGCTTTTCATGACTCACTCTTTCTGTTTTATATAATCTCTCTCTTAAACTTCACAGGTTCTCTTATAGCCTGGGTTGAAAGACAAGAGAAACATGACTGGCTCCAACTTCCAGCCAATCAGCCTAGAATAGCCTGGAAACTTCTAGAAGTCTCTATGCTGGGGTCTCTTTTCTCCTCCAAGACTTCTCAGATAGTTAAAGGGTAGTCACTGATCAGGCTGGGGCTGACCATGATGTCCAATTGCTCCAGTCCTCCTCCTTTGGAAGTTCCACCAGCCTGTTTAAAGCATGCAGCCTTGGTGTGACCCTGTGGCTCTGGGGTAATCTTAGCTTGAATCCTAGAATTACATCTGCTAGTTTTATGACCGAGGCAGCACTTCTTCTCATAGATCTCAGCTTCTTCATCTATAAAATGGGGATAATGAGAGTATTTCTTAGTGTTGCTGTCAGACATTAAATAAGATAACATAGAGCCTGACACATGCTCAGTGAATGTTAGTTTTCATAATTGCTATGCAAATAAAACATTATGAAAGCCTTGAACTTCTTATGTTATAAGTTCCCCTCCCCCTTTGTGCTTCTATATTAGTTTATTCAACAAAATATTTATTGAATGTCTGTTGAGTTCTAGGCACTGTGCTAAGGTCTTTATGTTCAGTGATCTTATTTAATTCCTGAAAATAAGCCTTGAGGTGGATATTATTCCTAACAGAAATTTACAGTCCTAGGGATCCAGCCATGAACAAGATAGGTATTATACCCTTCTGCCAGAGGTTACAGTATAGAGGGAAAGTCAGATGTTAAACTAGTAATTGCATTAAAGTAATTACACCAGTCTACTCCTTCTTGAGGCAGCACCTACTGCTTGATATGATTCCTGGATCTTGGAGTTTGAACAGGGTTTGCCTTACCAGTGCTAAAGTTTGTATGTAGTGCAATTATACCACTGCCTCCTGCATCATTTAAGGATCTTATCTGTGAAAATGCTGAAAGTTTGCAGATGGAAGGGAATGGAAGACACATGGCAGTTTATATTCTTTAGGTTAGAGCTGATTATTTGTTGTTATCTGAATGGACCCATGCTCCATTTCTTCTTTCGGATGGGACCAAATGGCTTGGAATCCCCAGCCAGCATTTCTCCAGAAGGCAGTTCAAGGAATAGAAAAGTTACTGGGTTGACTAAGTAGGAATTCAGATCCAGGGGGTCTGAGCTTGGGCCCTGCATCTCCGTGGAGTGGTATGCTGAACAGAGAACCAAGGTTTTGGGGGGCGGGGATGATGCTGGTGCTTATGCATGCTCCCCCAATTGCCAGCCAAGGATATACAATCTCATTCATACAAAGTGTTCCCTCGGGTATGAGGGCTCACTCCAGGGAGAGAAAAGAATCAGGCCACTTAACAATTCTGAAATAAATGACTTTCCCTTTTTTTTTTTTTTTTTACCATGCTGTGAGTGTTTTTCAGAGAGGATATTTGTCTACCTTATACTTTGCATACATATAATTTATTCCCAGGCATGGCTATTGGATAAAATTAGTTTTCTGCCACCCTTGTAATGGTTGTCACGTGGTCTAGCATTTTGGATCCTGTCTAGTAGCTCTTGCCCTAATGAACATCATGTTGCTTGCAAAGATGTGTTTTACCTCCTGGTATAAATCGCTTAAAGCATAGGCAGACAGAGTTGACTCAGGCCCATTATGTAAGCTGCTTTACCCTTTCTATTTGGTAAGCTACTAGTGTCTCAAAAAATGTTTTGATGTGCTTCCTACTCATAGAATAATCCTTTGCTCAAAATATAAAGGATCAACTCTGATCTGAAATAAATAGTGTAAGATCTGAAGAGCAGAAGAAAATGTTTCATGCTCAAGAACCCAGAACCCACATCCTCTGAGTGAGATTTCTGCTTTTCTGGCTAAACAGAAAGAGTAACCGGAAAAGTCTTTAAAGTGTGAGCTCTATAAGACACAACTAAAATCATTTGGCTGTTTTGGTTTTCATTAAAAAAAAAAAAAAGTTGTCAAATGTAATGCTGCCTTCCTCTTGGTGCTTCAGTGTTGCAGTTAGCGTGCACGTTCTAGGAAGGTATTTGATAATCAAGGAAACTTGGGGAAAAAAGCAGCTTTTCCAAGTCATAGCAGAACTTTGAAGAAAAGAGCACAGCCTCCATATCTGATTAAAAGTGTCAGTAGTAAAAACTTTACAAAGGTTTAGAGCTTTCCAACTTTTAATTTTCACACCCTCATGGAGAGATAAGCATCTTCAAAACAACTTTTAAAAGGGGCCAAATTGCTTTATTTGGCTGTCAAAGGAAGCTCTAGTTTTGAAACACTGTTCACTGCTGTACAGTATCCCATTTTCATGAAGTAGAATTGCCGTGCTTGCCCCTTTACAGAAATTATACAGCATTTGGGAAGTCCATCTTAGGGGAAGTTAAAAATTCAACAAGCCGTAATCATAATCAGAATTAAGCCCATGGTACCCAGTCACCGCCGGGTGCTGCGTGGTAGAGGAAAGAGCCTTCTGCCGCAGCAGCTGCAGGTCTGGCTTCTGGGTCTGGGTCTGAACCAACTCACTGAGTGGTTCAGGGCAAGTGTCCTGTCAGTGGGCCCCGGGTTCCTCCCCTGCGAAACGAGCCTGACATCTGCGTGACCACTGACATCCTGGGACCATCGGCAAGGCAGGGGAGCCCCCTTTCTCTAATGGAATGTCACGAATCAGGACTAGAGGGCTCAGAAGCTGATTCTTCCAAACCCTGTCCAACCAGGATTTCATGAACTGCTCCATAGATGTGCTATTGATCTTATTTCTAAAGCTCTGCCGTCGACCATCTTCTACTCTCCCTTGGTCTCAAAATGAGGGGATGCTGCTGCTTTTTATTGAGCATCTGTGTTTCCTGAATATTATGGCTATGTAGTTTCTTTAACATGTGAAAGGAAAAAAAAAAAAAAAAGAGAGAGTGTGAGAGTGCCAAACATTCTTTCTTTTCCCTTGATCAATTTGAAATAGACAAGTTATCATTTGACTGGGATTTATAGAGATGTAATTTATTCATTTAACTGAAAACACTTGTACTTTTTTTCTTAGCAATTATTCATTAAGCCACCACATGGCAGGCACTGTGCTAAGTGTCTTGTCTTTAGATATATAGATATATAGATATATAGATGATAGATAGATAGATAGATAGATAGATAGATAGATAGATAGATAGGGATAGATAGACACTCTTTAAAATCTTTAAATCACCATGAAAGGTGGTGCCATTATTCCCACTTTAGAGAAGATGAACTTGAAGTTCAGAAATATTATGTGACTTGCCCAGGGTCACTCAACTTGTGATGGGACTGAGATTCCACTCCATCTAGTGATCCTAACCACGATGTAATATGTGTGTGTTTATATACATATGTGTATACATATATACAATATATAAATCATAATGAAGAGTCATAAGTAGGGGTAATGTTTTCATTTGTGAAAGACTTGGTTGCAAAATTCAAAGACTCATTTTCGGGTTCCTTTCAGGCTGGCCTCAATTATTAGAATTCCTTAGAACATTTCCTGGCATATAGTAGGAACTCAATTTGGGTGACTAGATTATACACTTAGGTTTATAAACATGGGCTTCAAGTATGGAACATACCCGTGGGGTTGGTGAGTGGGTCGGTTGCATTTGTGGCACGCTGAGTGAAAATGACTGCTTTTGCAGTCTCTGTGACTACACAGTGGTTGGGGGGTGTGAGGGGGGAAACCACAGTATTCAGAGTCCTGGGACATTGAACCACACTTTCTGCTTAAAAATATGTTTATGGAGAGATTAGATCTAAAAAACAAAATTTCACTTTAGTCACACTTTTTGCAAGTCTTGCTGCTTTAACAGGGCATGATAGGTTAAGTATGGTCCCTGCCCCTGCTCCTGCAGCTGCTCTGAAAGCAGCAGGTCTTTCATTTTTCACTTCTTTGATTAGCATAAATTCATGTAGGCAGAGCATAGAGCTATTTACCATAAGTGATAATTATTACAATTATAGTTACATAGGGAAATTTAATTTTTAAAAATAATTTTGAATAATTAATGCACACATGGGGTACATAATCGAACACATACAGAAAAGCTCACCCCCGCCCCCAGCCCCTGCTCTCATCCAGGCAATTCCCCTCCCAGAAGCAACCACCATTACTAGTCTGTTGTGTGTCCTTCCTGGAATATTCTATTTATATTATACAAACATATATTTTTTTTCCCACAAAGAGTGACGTGTTACACAGTTCTGCTCCTTGTTTGAAAAATAGGTTTTCCTTTAAAAAAAGAAGAAGTGTCCAGCACACATGGGTGAGTTAATAAATATGTTCTTTAACAAACTAATTCTCAAAGGCAACAGGCAAGAGGAAGGGGCTAGCTTTGGATATCTGCATGGTAATACGATGCATCCCACACTAACGCACAGAAGCATTTGCTCAGGAAGCTGGGGTTCTTTCTAATCCCCCTTCATCCTTCTGTGCTACAAGAAGAAGCTTGGTGGTGTGGCACAAAGATCACAGGGCTTGGAATCAAGCAATACAGAATTTGTTAGCCATGTATTAGCCCAGTGATCAGCAAACTGGGCGTTCTTACAGGAAACCACCCAGCCCCAGTGTGTGGTTGAGGCTTCTGCTCTGTCACGAGGCTACCGTATGGCAGTTCGGTTCTCCTTCAACCTGGGCATTGTTGCTGTACTCTACATACTGTGAAAACACGGCGGGTCGACGTTTTCCTCTTCTCTGAAGGCCGTGACCAGCATTTATTAAGTAGCACTCTGTGCCACCCACCCTGCAAAGCACTTTGCACACAGGATCACATTTAATGCTCAAGATAACTCTTGAGAGGTAGATACCTTGGAAATTGAGCAGAAAAGTAAAGCAGCCTGCTGGGTCACCTCTCAGGTAAATGGCAGCCTCAGGACTTGAAACCAGATCTGCCCGACACCAACATGTGTGTTCCTCATTCCCTCTCCTGCCTCTTGCCTGGATCAGATAGTTTTGCACTCTGTAGACACAGCCTCTGGGCACCACGATAAAGAAAGGAACTTGGCACCACCTCAGCCCACTTCTGGGTGCACAGCCCTCAGCTTCCTGAAGCTTTTTGCAGCTTTTTAATTTATTGTGAATACAAATAAGAGGACTTGAGGCCCGTTCTGCCCCATGTGCCTGAGATCTCGTGTTATTCTTTCTTCAGTTGGTCAGCAGGTAGAAGTTTTCTTGAGGTGTCTTTTCTGATCTCGTGCTCCCATGCTCCAGCCAGAACCTCAGGAGAGGTTCTGCCCAGGAGAACCTCAGCACCTTCCTGACTCTTGATCCTAGCCAGGTCCCACACAGTCCTGCAGTGTAAAGCCAAAAGGATGGGAGAAAGGCGTCGACTGGGAATTCTGGCAAACATTATTTAAGGTGAAGAGGAGCGCTGCAGATCGGCTATTAGACTCTTAGCGCTGGTGGTGTCAGCATTCCAGCTTCAGATTTTTTCTGACTGTTTAATTGCCACCACTATTCCACACTGCCTGGATGTGCCTCTTGGAAACACTACTGGAGGGTCGTTGTCGATTACGACCAGCTGCACGTCCTACCTACCTGTGGATCTTTGATGGCTTTCTTCATTCCACAGCACTATCAGAGATAGTCTAGATAATGGCTCTGATTTTCACTTTTCGCAGTCGTCTTTTTTCCTTATGTACCGGGGAACAAAGTCTGATAGAACTGTTTTCTTTCTCCTGATGGGTGACTTTCCTTGTAATGATTATTTTAAAAGGAGTCAATTTCAAAATATTCACCTTCATCTTACATGATATCTGAAATTCATTCATTAATTTACCTAACCATTTGAATAATTTGGGGAATTACATATTTGATATTGGCATCAAGTCAAAGGAGGGATTAACTCACAGGGAGTGATTTTATCAGAAGAATAGCTTTGTTATGGAAGTATGGTTTTTTTTTCTTTTATGGAACAACAAACCAAATCCTTATCCATTATATTTTATACCCACTGGCCAACAATGTCTCTGAAAATGTCTGGGAGAGTAGATATAAAGAAGATAATCTGAGTGCTAGAATAGCATTCAAGTTTTAAAACGGTAGCCATTATCTCTAGAAATATCGGCGTTCCAATATAGATTTTCAAACCGAATGAGCACAAAGTCCGTAAACAAGGGTGAGCAAAATAGTTTTGCTTACACTGCAGCAGTGAGCTGAGCAAGGAAAGCTTTACTTCCTGTTGAGTACATGGTGAAAACCCAGAAGCCCTTACTGAGCTTGGGAAAGGAGGGAGGCAGTGGTTTCATATAATGAGTAATCGCACTGAACTTTGGCACACTTACCTCCCACGTGGCCATCTGTCCGATTGATCAGATTAGTTTATAATAAGTCAACAGTGCTATCTTTTGTATACTCTTGGCACCAGTGGTCTAATTTAGTGTCATTGTTAATGATAATTTTTAACTTAATTGATTCTGTTAATGATATTGAGGAATTTTCACATGGCAACCTTTAAGAAAGACTCTTTTGCCTGGGATGATAGAGTGGCTGCCTTAAGGCAGGAAGACAAACCAGAAAGTGTCTTGAGATTGCTTTCGGCCTTGTGTTACTATGATTAATATTGTGTGCTGTAGAACCTTTTCGTGGGCATATGGTCTGTTGTTTCTCTGTTGTGACTGCTGCTGCTGCCAGCTTACTTCCTTCAATCCTCTAGAATTTAAGACTGGGATGTAGGTACAGGGGGTTATTTGGGAGGTGATCTCAAGAAGCTGGAATGAGGGGCAGAGAGCTTGAAACAGGTTAGGAGGGAGGTCCTTAGGGAGTGTGCTGTTGAGCTGGTTACCACTTTGGGCAGCTGGGGCTGAATCTTATTGGGGCCCTTTGGGGAATTATTCAGAATGTGTATGGAATAATTGTCCCCCCAGAAGTGTGAAAGCTGGGGCATTATCCACTAACTCCTGCCCCTGCCCCTACCCTCTCCTTACCTTCATCTTCCCAGCCTCGCATTAACTCCTCCACACTCGGCTGGATGGGTCCTGCAGCTTTGGAGAAATTTCTGAGGGAGAGGAGCTGAGAAGCCTTTGGATGGGAAGTTCTCAGTGTCTAAAGGAACTGTCCACCACAGCTGCAGTGGAAATCAGGTGTGGCTTAAGCCAGAAGTGACCGAAGGGATTTGGCTTGGAGCCCCATGAGTGTCTGCCCCAAAATTCTAATTCCTTTTACTCATGCCCCACATTGTTCCCCACTCCCCAACCTGCTTCTCTGCCATTCACACATTTTGCCTTGGACTTTTCATCCCACTGGCTTCAGTGATCTCCTCTTGGTTTTTCTCCTCATCCCTGTGTCTGTCTCTCTGCTGCATTCCTCATTCAACTGTGCAATTCTGCCACCCTTGATTTTCTCTCTAGGCACTATCATACCTTACTTTTTTATCTGCTTTCCATTTCATCAAAACAACAGCAAATATGTTTTCCAAAGCTCAAATCTTACTTGAGCTAGAGATTGTACAAGATACTGAGAGCTAATGTGTAACTGGCTTTAAAGTCTAGAGCTTCCTTCCGTTAAATTGATCAGGCCTGTCCTCCACTGCCTGGTCCCTAGCAGGGAACCTCTAGTAAAAATAGCTTTCAGAGTTTGAAAGCTGGACCGTGGTATAGGATGAGGGCAGAGCTTTATTCTCAGACTTAAAGGAAACACATCCTCCTGCTTAACAAGTGACATGACACGATAGCACTCCACGGCAGCAGTGGTGCCCTGCCCTCCACCTGGACCTAATTACAGCAGGCAGGCCTGGGCCCACGCGGCCACTCTGCTCTATGCCCAGGCCTTGTCTGGGTGCCCTGACGGGATGTATCACACACACGTTGTTCAGGATCCTCTTAAAACACGGTGCCTTTGCAGAGTTCCCAGGCCGATCATTCTGTGCAAAGAATGAAGATTCTCCACAGACCTCCAAGAGGCTCTCTGCCGGTTTCCTCCTGGCTTCGGAGACCCAAAAGGTCTTGGCAAGGCCCTAAGTGACCTCTTCCCTTCCTGGTGAATGAGCATGAGTTTCAGACTCTCCAGCTCTACCTACATCAGGCACGCCTCCTTTGAGTTCCCCAAGCACATTGTCCATGCTTCCGTAGCAGTGATAACTGGATTGCAATATCATTTATCTGTTTACATGTCTGCCTTCCTTTCCCACTAGGCTGGGAGCACCTTGCAGCAGCAACCATTTCCTGGTAATAACAATAGCTGCCATTTATTGGACATTCAGTATCAGCTAGGCACTGTTCTAAGGCTTTAAGCCTATTTCATGTCTTTATATAGTCCTACTGGATAGGTATTATGTCCATTTCATAGATGAGAAAATTTGGAGGTTGAGAGAGGTCAAGGAGCTCAGCCAAGGATATACAGCTTTTGAGGGGCAGAATTGGGGTTTGGACCCAGGTGCCTTTTCCGTCTAAGCCAGTGCTCATATCCAGTAAGTCGTCTGACCACTTCACTGCTCATGTGCACGCATCCCCATGCCAGACAACCAGGTAGGCTCGTCACTCAGCGTGTATTTAGCAAACCCCAGGCTCGTCACACACGTGTACTTACTCTGCATTTGGAAGTAAAGCCAGTCACACTCAGGCTTCTACATGGGGGAAATGCTGTTTCTTTGTTTTCTAAAAATAATTCTGATCGCCTTTTTGTATTGTTTATAACGTTGATGTATATACCTCCAGTCTTTCCTAAGCACATGTGGTGTGTGTATGTATAAAACATTAAGCCTGTGAATATTCTTGCTGTCCTGATTTTGTAATAATCAGGGAAGGCTAAACATTCGCTATATTAGAAACCACGCATGTGTCCCCAGACCTAGTTTTTCTCCCTAGGTCTGGTTTTTAGAATGCTGGTGATAAACTAAGCCTGATTTATTATATGACCATCCGGTATGGGAAAAGACTGTAACTTTGGCTATCTCTGGTCAACTTTAAGAGATATAGCAGGAGGACGAATGTGGCTCGGGTGGTTGGGCAACCATCTCCCATATGGAAGGACCAGGGTTTGATCCCCGGGACCTCCTGGTAAAAATGAAAAAAAAAAAATA
>PVKH010020822.1:0-14490 GCA_004027955.1 Chaetophractus vellerosus | reverse complement strand
GACTCAACTCACAATCCAGCCGCCTCCAGACCGATGGAGCCAATATTCCTGTGCCCCACGCTCCCTGCAGAGACCGCGCTCCTCTGCTCCTGCTCCCGTTCAGCCACCCCCTACCTGAGAGCCGGTGAGTGCAAACCTACACCGTCAGCGCCATCTTCAGACCCCCCTCATTTCTGATTTAATTAATTTGCATCCTCTCTCTTTGTTTCTTCATTAGTCTAGCTAAGGATTCATCGATTTTGTTGACCTTTTGAAAGAACCAACTTTTGGTTTTGTTGATGCTCAATCTTGTTTTTTTTCCCCCTTGATTTCATTTATTTCTTCTCTGATCTTTAGTATTTCTTTCATTAAGTTTTATTTGGGATTCGTTTGCTGTTCTTTTTCTAGTTCTTCCAGGTGTGCAGTTAGATCTTCAATTTCAGCTCTCCTTTTTTAAAATTGTAGCATGATGGCTATAAATTTCCTTCTTAGCACTTCCTTTGCTGTGTCCCAGAGGTTTTGATAACTTGTTTTCTCATTTTCATTCATCTCAAGATATTTGCTGTATTTTCTTGTAGTTTCTTCTTTACCCACTGATTATTTAAGAGTGGGCTGTTTAATTTCCATATTTTTATTATTTTTCCCTTTTTCCATCCATCATTGTTTTCCAGTTTCATATTGTTATGATCAGAGAAAGTTTTTGTATAATTTTTATATTTTAAAATTTTATTGAGATGCAACAAATGGTCTATCTGGGAGAAGGATCCATGAGTGCTTGAAAAGAATGTATGTCCTGCTGTTTTGGGGTACAATTCTCTACAGATGTCTATTAGGTCTAGTTCATTTATCATATTAGTCAAGCTCTCTGTTTTTTTATTTATCCTCTGAACAGATGTCCTATCCAATACTAAGAGGGTGTATTGAATTCTCCAACTATTATTGTAGAGACATCTCGTTCTCCCTTCAGTTTTTCCAGCACATTTCTCATGTATCTTGGGGCACTCAGGTTTGGCACATAAATATTTAATATATTTATATCTTCTTGGTGAGTTGCCATTTTATTAATATATAATGACCTTCTTCTTCTCTTATGGAGTTTTGCTTTTAAAATCTATTTTTTATGATATTAGTACCACTATTCCAGCTATTTTTTGTTACTATTTCCATATAATATCATTTTCCAACCCTTCACTTTTAACTTGGTTTGTCCTTACATTGGATCTGAGTCTCTTGTAGATAACATATAGATGGCTCATATTTTTAGCCATTCTGTTAGCCTGTGTTTTTGAGTGGGGAGGTCAAGCCATTAACATTCAATTTTATTATTGTAAAGGCATTACTTATTTTATCTATTTTGTCTTTGGCTTTCTGTTGCCATATCATACAATTGTCTATCATTTTACCCTTTAATTTACCCTTATTAAGAGTCTTCATTTCTACACTTTTCTCCAAGTCTCCCACCCTTGTTTTCCCCTTTCAGGCTGCAGCAGTCCCTTTAGTATCTCTTGTAATTCTGGTCTTTTGGTTACATATTCTATGAGCTCATGTTTGTGAAAACTTTGAACTCACCCTCCGTTTTGAAGGACAGCTTTGCCAGATACAGAATTTTTAGCTGGCAGTTTTTCTCCTTTAGTACCTTAAATACATAGTATCACATTCTTCTCACCCCATGGTTTATGGTGAAAGGTCAGCACTTAATCTTGTGGAGGTTCCATTCTAAGTGATGCTTTGTGTTTCTGCTGCTGCTTTTGTCATCCTCTCTTTATCTCTGATATTTGTCATTCTTAATAGTAGGTGTCTTGGTGTAGGTCTAGTTGGATTTATTTTGTTAAGGGTGTGTTGTCCTTCTTGGATATTGATATTTATTTCATTCATAAGAGCTGGGAAGATTTTGCTCATTATTTCCTCAAATATTCTTTCAGCCTGTTTTCCATTCTCTTCTCCTGGGACACCAATATGTTTGGGTGTTTTGCATTGACATTCAATTCCCTGAGACTCTGTTCCATTTTTTTCCATTCTCTTCTCTCTATATTCTCCTGTATTTTCCTGTTCAGATATTCTGTCTTTGAAATAACTAATTCTGTCTTTGAGCTATTCAAATCTGCTCTTATGGCATCTAACATATTTTTAATCTCATCCATCATGCCTTTCATAAGTTCTGTGACTTTTCTTTACCGGCTTTCAAATTGTTCTTTATGCTCAACCAGCATCTTCTTAATATCTTTTATCTCTTTAGGCATAATATCTTTCAATTCTTTGAATTGATTTAGGAGAGCTGTGTGATTATCACTTATTTATTGTCTTAAATCCTTTATCTCTTCAGAATATTTAGTTTTGTTCCATTGGCTGGGCCATCTCTTCCTGACTCCTAGTATGGCCAGTAATGTTTTTCTGATATGCTCGTTAATTTACTCTGATGGCCAGTTTCTCTCTTTTGCTGATTTTTTTTTTTTTTGCACAGCTATGCTTTGATATTTTATTCAACTTATTCTAAGTCTTTAAATTTGCCAAGTTTAATTTCTCAAAATCAGGCCAAGGAGTCACTACAGGGGTTAGATTTTCTCCCAGGATTTAGGGTACAGAGAAACCACAAAGCAGTTTTTGCTCACGCAGTTTCCTAGCTACCCAGAAGATTATGCTCATTGGCACACCTGTCCAAGGAGGTGTTTCAATCTGTGCTTTCTTTCATTTTGGTTTGGCCAGAGCTGGAATTCAAAGAAGGCTCTCCTGGCCAATTTCAGTGAAGAGAAGCTTCCTAACTCCCCTTTCCTTTTCCTTTGTATCAGCTGACATAGAGCAAGACATTTGTTCTCCTCTCAGTTGGCAGCAGTGAGCCAGGACTTTTACTCCAGCTTAATATTTTGGGGTTGGGGAAGGGGATTCCTTTCCACTGGCCATGGGTGTCTAGTAACTCACATTTGTTGTTTTGTGTTCTTGATCTCTATGCTACTCAACTTCCTGGGAGTTGCATAACACTGTCAAAGTCTGCTGACACTCAACACAGGTCCCTTGTACAGTTTTTGGCTCTTTCTCCATTGTTTTTGTGAGAGAGTTGAACCCTGCCTGTGTTCTTAGATGCCATCTTCCTGTAACTCACTAATGTTGCTTATCCCACCATTTTTCTTCATTCATTTTTTTTTACTTCTAATATCTTTGTTATGGAATTTTCAGGCTTTTCTCTATACTATAATATGTCACCAGGAAATACAAAATGTTTCACTTATTAGTTTCCAACTTTAAGGCCTTTTATTTCTTTTTCTTGCCTAATTTCTCTGGCTAGCACTTCCAGTAAAGTATTGAATAACATTTGTTACAGAGGGCATCCTGCCTTGTTCCTAATCTTAAGGGGAATTCTTTCAGTCTCTCACCATTGTTATGATATTAACTCTGGGTTCTCATGTATACCTTTTAACATGATGAGGAAATTTTCTTGTATTTCAAGGGTGCTAACCATTTTTATCAAGGAGAATTGCTGGGTTTTGTCAAATGTCTCTTCTGCATCAAGTGAGATGTTGTTTTTTTCTTCATTCAAGTAATCAAAATGAGCAATATTTGAATTTCTTGTGTTTAATCATTCTTGCATACTTGAGATAATGCCCACTTAATCAGTGTGTATATATTTTTTAATCTGCTAGAATTGATTTGCTATTGTTATTTTGAGAATTTTTAATTCTATTTAAATATTTTATTTTTTATTCTATTTCTGATTCTATTTTGTTTTATTATTCTACAGAATATTTTATTCATAAGGTATACAAGTCTATGTTTTTCTTATCTTGTATTTTTATTTGTCTTTGTATTAGGGTGATGATGGCAGCAGAGAATGAGTTGGAAGTATTCCCTTCTCTTCAATTTTTGGAAGAGTTTGAGCAGGATTTGTGTTAATTCTTTATGAAATGTTTGGTAAAATTCAACAGGGAAGTTATCTGATCTTTGGATGTTCTTGAATGTGGTTCATTAAAGCCGGTTGCTATTAACTGAAAACCATCCATTTCTCCCTAGAATTTTATGAATAATCCCATCACATGATGGATTTCTGTTGTTAGTTGCAAATATGTTTATCATTCCTAAAATCATTTTGCTAAATTGACACATTGCTAAATATATAATATCCTTAATTTGTCCTTTGTAACAATTTTTTACCAAAAATGTATTTTCTTATACTTTTAACCACCCATCTCTCTTTTGCTTCCTACTTGCTTTGGATATTTTCCATATTTTTACTTGCCACTAATTTCTGTGTTTGTATTTAAGGTAAGACTCTTATAAACAATATATAGGTGCATCATGCTTTCTTTTCTATTATTCTAATATCTTATTTTGATCAGACAATTTAACACATTTACATTTAAAATAATTACTGATAATGTCAGACTTAATTCTGACATTTTGCAATTGGTTTTTGTAAATTTTGCAATATTTTATCCCTCATTGATTTATTACTCCGTATTTTTGTTATTACTTTATCTTTCTTGAGTGAAACACTTAGAATCAATTCTCATTTCCTTTTCTGCATATATTTTAACATTTTAAATCTGAAATAATTTAGTTTGATTTATTATGTTCCTAATTTCAGTAGCATAGTCAATCTATTATTTTATTCTTTTCCAAACTTTTCCTTTGTATTGCTCTTGTCACCCACTAAGTTTTTTCATTGTGTGCCCCAAACTATACATTTTATTTAACTTTTTATGCTTTTATATTTCACATTCTGTTAGGAATTTAAAAGTGTTGTTACAAAGCATAAAACCATAATCTGGCATTTATATTTACCCACCTAGTATCTGTACCTAAGACCTTTATTTCTTGGTATAGTTTAGTCTATGGTCTAATTTCCTTTCATTTAAATCTGAGCAATACCCTTTAGCATTTCTTTTAGTGCTCCTTCAGCTTTTATGTGGAAATTTCTATACATCTACCTCTTTTGAAGTTAGTTTTACTGGTATAAAATTCTTGGTTGGCATTTATTTTCTTGCAGAACATTGAAAGTGACATGCACTATTTTCTAACCTCCATGGCTTCTAAAGAGAAATTCACACTTAATATTAAGGATTCCTGGTTCATGATATGTTGCTTCCCTTTTGCTTCTTTCACAATTCTTACATTGTTATTGATAGTCAACATTTTTATTATGTGTCTCTTTGTGGGTCTCTTTGAATTCATCATATATATATATACATTTTTTTGTCAAATTTGGGAATTTTTCAGCCGTGATTTCTTCAAACGTTTTTCTTCCTTTTTCACTCTTTCTTCTTCTTATGGAACCTCTATAATGTGAATATTAGTACACTTTATGTTTCCCACTGTTCCTTTGGCTCTGTTTCATTTCATTCAATCTTTTCCTGTTCTTTTTTGTTGTTGTTGTTGTTGTTCTTCTTCTTTTTCTGTTCTGTTTTTCCTGTGGCATTTTTGCATAACGTGAATTTGTTGAAATCTGGAGTTTTGAATATTTTAATTTGCTGTCAATGGGAATCAGATTCTCCCATTTCTGCAGGATTTGTTAATTTTCCCCTTTTAGTTGTTAATGACTACTGTATTCTGTTTATATACTGAATTTTCACACTATGTAAAGGCTGTATACCTTTGTGTGTAGTTACTATGTCTCTATTTTTTTTTTACCTTTTATGTACCAGTATTATGGTGGTAATTTAATGAATGCCAGAAGGAAACAAAGGAAAAACTAAAAGAAAAATTGAATTGGTCTCTTTTAGCACTTAGAATTCCACAGCTTGATGTGAAGGCATAGGGTCCTCTGAAGTATTTTTCTGCATCATTCTTTCCTTGTGTTAGTATGTATGACCTTTTAAACTCACCTGCATCCAAGGACATTCCAATGTTCCATTTTCCCCAGAAACCCACAGACCTGGGTTTTATATTGTATGTCCCAAGTTGTTATCCTTTTTCCCATGCAGCGGTGGTTCAGTTATTATCTTACAGTATTTAGTGTATCTATCAGCCTCTTCCATGTCCAAGGTAATTTCTGAGACAAGTAAGGCATAAATGAGTCTCTTGTATTAATCCTTCAGACAACCACCAGACAACCAGCAGAACCAAGGCAAGAAATCCAAACTAGAAGAAAGTGTTGGTGCAACATGGAACTGAGTATGATTAGGGGTGGGTGGTAAAGGTGCCATGCAGTTTCGCTGCCATTTGTTCTTGTCTTTTCTTGATTCAGTATTTTTGCTTAGTTATTGTAACATTTTGACTGATTTCCAGAGTTTCTAAGAAAGTTCATTCTGCTAGTTATTCCTTGTTTTTCAATGATTGGGGGGTGGGTAGAGTATTGTAGCTTCTTACTATATTATTGTGCTCATGTCACTATTCTATTCTTTTATTTTTTGATTTCTCAAATTTACACATAATTTGTTAATACCTCACAATGAAAGGTCAGTTTAGTGTACTGACTGATCAATTTCACTTTTGACATTATATGTTTTTATTTTTAATATAGCAAGAATATAGGGTTTACATTTTGTTGTTATTATAATTAAATGATACTTCCTTTCATATAGAATGATTAAAAAAATGTGAATCTCAAGTTATGCAGTTATAATACAATGATTATACAAAAATTTGTTTTCACTGCCAAACAAAGCAGGGTGACTTATTCCAATGGAAAAGAAATGTAACCAGCATTATTAAAATTCTGGTTTAAATCTCAGTTTTCAAACTAAAAATGTTCCTCTCATTTTCTTCTAGTTCCTATTATACTCTTTATAGTACTTTTTGTTTTGTTTTGATTTGATGGCATATACTCTTAGAAAAGTATCATATTCATGGTGTTTGACCAGTAAAATTTCTGAGTCTTTTCATTAGTGAAAACATATTTAATTCTCACAATTGAATGAGGATTGGATGATATGGTATTAAAGGTTATATTTTCTTCCCCTGAGGTCATCCAAGATCTTGTTTCACACATTCCCAATTTCTAGTGTTTCAGATGAAATATCTGATGCCAGTATGAGTTTTATTCTTTTAGGCACACTTTCTTTCCTTTCTCTAGAAAAAAAATTTATGTTGTCTTATTATCATTGGATAAGGAGATGAGTCTGAATTAGGAACATTTAAATTAATACTGATTGACACTTTATAGACTTTTTCATTATAAACACTAGTGTCTATCTTCAATTCCAGGACATTCACTTTTTTCCTATCTTTCTCTTCTTATGGGACTCTAAATAGGCATACTGGGACATTTATATTTCCTTTACTAAGAATTCCTCCCATGTATTTTCTATTTATATCCTTAGCAATATCATAAAAATTAGCAACTTAAAACTTTTTACAGTTGCTAGATCAAACTGATAATGATTTTCTTAAGATATTGTACTTAGCATTGATTCTGAAATGACTTAAGGCATTGGTATATTGTGATGGAGTGAATGTATTTTGTATGTGCAAAAAACATGTTTTTTGGGGATATGGAGAGTGAACTAGGGTGGTTTTGAAGCTATGTGGGTACCCCAGAAAAACATGTTCTTAAACTTAACCCATTCCTGTGGGTGTGAACCCATTGTAAATAGAGTCTTACTTTATATATTTTTCTCTATTTTTCAATAAATTTCTTTATCAATCATTTCTGTCTTATATTTACTATTCCCATTCTGCAAAATTCTCTGCATTTACTTTGCTCTTTCTTTTCCAGTTCTTCAGATCAAATTGTAGTTCATATCTTTTCATCTTTCTTGTTATCTAATAATTGCATGTAAAGCTATAAACTTTCATCTAGGAATCCCTTTAGCTAATCCAATATATTTTAATAGTCTTTTGTTTTTATTATCTTACCATTAAAAATATTTTCTAATGCCTGTGTGATTTCTTCTTTATCCTCTGGGTTATTTTGAACTATTCTGTTTAATTTGTAAATAATTGGAAAATGCTTAGTTATATTTTTGTTATAATTTCTAGTTGAATTCTGTTATTATTGGGCATATATTCTCTATGATTTAAGTTCTTTGAAATGTATTGCAACTTGTTTTATGGCCGGACATATTGTCTATTATGCTCAATGTTACATTACCACTTTGTGATAAATAAAATTATCCCATATCTTCCTTGTCTTCTCCCCTCTTGAATTAGTCAATCAAAGGGTGCCAATGCAAAATACCAGAATTCCGTTGATTTTACGAAGGGTATTTATGTGGGGAAAAAGCTTAGAGTTACCAGGACATAAAGCATAAGTTATTTCTCTCACCAAAGTCTGTTGCCACATGTTGGAGCAAGATGGCTGCCAACATCTGCAAGGGTTCAGGCTTCCTCTTCTTCTTAAGGCTCGCTGGTTCCAGCTTCTTCCAATGGCAGCTATAGTCTGGGATAAGTCTTATGTCTCTCTCAGGGCTCATTTCTTTCTGGGCTCAGCTGATCTGCTCCCTCCACAAGGCCAGCTGGAGGCTATCAGGCAATCATCTCTCTTCCCCAGGCCTTTGCTGTGTCTAATGGAGGCTTCTCTCCTTCCTCACATATCTGCTTCTCTGTGTTTTTACTTCCCTGGCCTCCAATATCAAAACTCCAGCATCAAAACTCTAACTCCTCTGCCTTGTCATTTTCTCTGTGAGTCCCTGCCCACCAAGAGGGAGGGGACTCAACAACTTATAAACATGGCCCAATCAAAGTCTTAATCATTACTTAATCAAGTAAAAGTGAAATCTTTGAAGATAATACAATATAATATTCCCAGAGGAACAGAACAATTTACAAACATAATCCAATATCTATTTTTGGAATTCATAAATAATACCAAACCACTATACCTCTCATTCCTCTATTTTGTTTTATTGGTATAATAAAGGGTTTCAGACTCATATTACAATTACCCAGCACTTTATTCTACTGTATATAACTTCTTGTTTGAGAACTGTTTTATGATTTTTTCTTTCATTTTTATAATCAGATTTTATGCTAAGAGATTATTGCATTAGAACTTTTGTTGCAGTATTAGTATGCACACTTTTCTAATAATTTCTTAAAGTGAAATCCCAAAGGGAAATTCATAAATAAAATATATTCTAATTTTAAAATATTTATTGTCAAAATATCATCAAGTAAAATGTGAAATTGTCAAATTAAGTAAATTTTATCATCATTTGCAAATAAAATGTATGAAATTTTTCTTTTTGTAATTTTAAGCAAGTCTTTTTTAATGCAAATGAGACACACTTATGTGACATTTGACAATAGGGATTTATTATAGTTGTACACAGAGAAATTAGAACACCATCTATGCATTTCTACAGACAATAGAATTTCATTGCTATCAAGACCAACAGCTCTTACGCATAATGGGAACATGCCACGGTATCATTCACGGTACATCCTGAACTTTAAACAAGATTACTTGAGACTAATAATGAAGAGCTGAAATAACTGTGACTTTAACAAGATGGAGGTTTTTTTATTCTTCCTGTCTTCAGAGGCTATCTGAAGTTGGTTCCAAACATTTACATTAAAGTAAACATTGCTTTATTTTCATATTAAATCTTAAATCATTTTTATTTTTTTCATATGTATTATCTATATGTATAATTTTATTTTCTTCTAGATGGAAAATTAATTTTAGGAACCCCAATTATTTAATAATCTGTCCTTTTCCCACATATGTGTCTAATTACTTATGTGTGTGTGCTGTGTGCATGTGTGTGTGCCGGATAACCTATAAAATCACTGATGTTAGGGATCATTTTTTTATATCAGCCTTGTATTCTTATAATCTCACATAGTGCTGGAACACAATAAATAATAGTTACTATTTGTTGAAGGAATAAACAAATTATCTTAAAATTTCATAGTCACTAGTCATAATTATATTTTTAAGTAAATTTGTCTCTGACCTGTGAAATAAGGATACACAGACTGATATATGGAACAAAGCAACAATGTGGCTTAATTTGTCCCCTTGGGATTAACTCAGAGCCTCCAGGGTCAGAAAATGTTTGTTGTGTTCTTGTTCATCTACATTGAGACAATGGTGGGCAACTTACTTGTGACTGTGGTGGTCAGCTCAAGCTTGGATGCCCCCATGTACTTTTTTCTTGGGTAATTATCA
Source organism: Chaetophractus vellerosus (assembly GCA_004027955.1). Lineage (NCBI taxonomy): Eukaryota > Metazoa > Chordata > Mammalia > Cingulata > Chlamyphoridae > Chaetophractus > Chaetophractus vellerosus. Next base: position 4,469 of record PVKH010020822.1, on the reverse strand, counting down.
TTAATAAATGATGTTCATTCCACAATAGTTACCCCAAATATGATTATAGACTTACTCTATGAGAAGGAAACCATTTACTTACAAGCTTGAATGACTCAGCCTTTTCTGGGACATTTGTTTGGTAGTGCTGAGATTTTACTTCTGGTCGTCATGGTCTATGGCCACCATGTGGCCATCTGCAAGCCTCTGTATTATATGATAACCATGACCCAATGGAAGTGTGTTCTGCAGCCCCTTCTGGCTTGGGATGGAGGTTTTGTGCATACTGTAGTTCTGCTTCTCTTGGTTTATGACCTTCCCTTCTGTGGTCCTAATGTCATCAAGCACGTCATCTGTGACATGCCCTTGTTATTAAAACTTGTCTGCACTGACACATCATTGGTCTCACAATGGTTGCCAAATATGGGACAATCTGTGTGGCATTCTTCATGCTTTTACTCATCTCCTATGAGGTCATTGTGTACACCCTGAAGAAAATTAGTCAGGAAGGGAGGCACAAAACCTTTTCCACCTATGGTTCCCACCTCACTGTAGTGGTCTTATTCTATGTCCCCAGAACTTTTATGTATGTGAGACCTCCTTCCACCTTACCCATGGATAAATCTGTGACTGTGTTTTCCACTATTATAATCCCTATGTTGAACCCTTAATCTATAGGCTGAGAAATGCAGAAATGAAGAATGCCATGAAGACTCTCTGGGCCAGAAAAAAAAATGAAGTGACAGAGAAATGCATCACTTAGTTCCAATGAAGTGATACTCTATCAGGAAATCTGTGTGTGATTACATAACTTTATTAGCTTTCACTTCAGGATTAAGATATTGTGCATGATGAAAAACATTCATTATATGTCAATACTTCCAGTGATCAGTTTTATTAGAAATATACTTTTGATATTTTCAAGATTTCATAGGGAATATATGTATATTTTTTCATGACATTGTTCTGTAGATTTATGTTCTAAGTGATGAGTTATGCTATCATTAATATTGTAAATTTATTATAGTTAATGGGAGATGTTCTCATGTCTCTTTCTTAAGTAAAGTTAATCAGTTTTTTTTCAGAAGAAATAATGCTCATAACAGATATTAGAAAAATAAAGACAGACATAAGACATAAAAAAATGTTCTTGACTCTACCCCACACAAAGACAACTATTAACATTCTTATTTTTGTATATGCAAGATACTTTAAATATATATTTTAGTTCTTATTGTATAACAGGCAAAGGCTGAAAGGGAATGAAGCTTCAGAGTTATATTAATCATAAGAAGGCTAAATATACAAAAATAATTTGAATTAACTAGGCAGATATTCAGTAAAATGACTAAATTTTACTTATTTTTTCCAACTGGGAAATCATGTGATCTCCTCAAGTGGATCAGTTTTGTTTGATGTTATGTTTTAATGCAAATGATTTATTAATCTTCCCAGACAGTTTAAAATATCTGATAATTTCTCTCCTGAATTTCAGTATCACTTTACTCTTTTTACTTCTAGTGCTTAGTGACCTTCTAATAGAGATGCAGGCCCTGACATGATTGATTTCTTATGTTGAACCCTCCTTCTATACCAGGGATAAAACCCATTTGGCCATGGTATATAATTCATTTGAGGTGTTGTTGAATTTGATTAGCAAGTATTTTGTTGAAGATTTTAGCATCTAAGTTCATTGGAGATATTGTAGCTTTCTTTTCTTCTGGCATCTTTATATGACTTTGGTATTAAGGTGATGTTGCCATTATAGAATGAGTTAAGTAAGGGTCCCTCCACTTCTATTTTTTGGAAGTGTTTAAACAAGATTGGTATTAGTTCTTTACAGAATGATTAGTAGAATTCACCTGTGAAACCATCTGGTTGTGAGGCCCTGTCTTTCAAATGTAAAATTAGCACAACCCATAATACATGAACTTCAACATAGAATGCAGAAATTGACATTAGATAATTTTGGATGATATCATTCTCAAGAAAGATGTTGGCAACATATGCTGTTTCCATTCTCACCTGCCTCATCAATATAATGCAGGTTACCTGGTAATAAAGAGGCCAGAATACATTGTTTCATTTTACAGAAACACCATAAAATCTTTGTGGCAATTTCTCTCTTTAAATCAGACTGTAAATAAAATATTACCTCCCCCTAATATGTTGGGAAATATGTGGTCAAACAAACTCATTGTTCCTGCCCAATGGTTTCATGAGGGCCTAGATCTAGAGGAATGAGTACTCCCCACTGGTAAAAGATATTGTATCAATAACTTTGTATCCTGAGTTTTATCCCTATTATTTTTAAACACCAATTGCTTTTACAATCTCAAATTCTGCCTAATCATAACACTATTCATGAAATAATATCAAGAGTATGGTTATAACAAAGTTAAATAACTTAGTCCTCCTCTTTTGGATATTTAGTTAATTTTCACATTTATATAGTAATATCTAGTGTTATTTTGTCTGTAAGTTCCCCAATGGCAGGGAAAATGATTTAATAGTCTTTGTGCCTTCTGTTCTTACACAATGGGAGATAGAATCTGCTCCATAAACTCTGTCAATTATTTGTATCCTTTCTTGTTCTGTTGGAGTCAGAAATTTTACTGATGACATTTTATGAATGCTTTCTATATTAAAGATACATACCACTTTACTTTGATATTTGCTATAAACATTTACTTTAAGTTATTTATGTTATAATCATGAGTCTTTTATAAGAGACTTTATTTTTAACATTCTTTTACATTTTTACTTCTTCTATCATAACACACTCAGAACGCTCCATTTTCATTAGTGATTTTATACATTTTGACATCTTCATTTTTCTAATAACTTAAAAAAAGTATTTTTCAACCCACCCATATAGAATTTATTTTTGGTTGTGTTGAGGAAATGTTTGTCTATTCTCCCCAACTAGATGAAATAATTTACTAATTATTAATTATGTCCAGTAACTTTTAATGTGTAATGTTTCATATATCTAGAAGATTCAATCATTTATTTTTCTTAAATTTTAGGGAGATTTATTCCTCTACCACCCATATATCATTATAGTCATTAAGACTTTTAATGTGTATTTATATCTGTTAGGAATAGATTATTTTCTTAATTACTCATCATTTTCAACATTTTTCTTGCATTTCTTAAGTGCTGATTCTTTTTTTTTTAGGAGCCCTATACATTCTATTTTATTTTTGACATGTAGTATATGAATTTTTAGGATACATTGATTACATAAATGTTACACGGAAATTCCAGGAGTACCCATATGCCATGCCCCCACACCTCCCACAACCTCCCACATACACATCCCTCATCAGTGTGGCATAACGCCTGTGATAGATATACACATTTTGGGGCTTTGCCATCAATCATAGATCACAGTTCAGACTGTAGATGACACTCTCTCCCACACAGTTCTGCATGATAAATGATGACACAAAATGGCCTACAACCTCCATTGCAACATCACCCATGACAATTCCCAAGTCCCCAAAAAAACCCTGCATTACAATTGCCCTTCCCTCTCCCTGCCGCCAAAGTGTCCAGTGAACCTGGCTCCACATAACTTTGCAATTTCTTCCATTGCATATATCACAAGTCTATAGAAGGACACCAACAAGTCCATTCTAGTCCATAGTTCTTCCCCCAATCCTGTGGAGTCTGGGATGGTGATGCCCCCTTCAGCACCAAGTGAGAGGGGACTTATATCCCATGGATATGATGGAAGAGATTATCCTGCCTGCAGCTGCAGGCACTCTCCATTCCCCAGCATAGCCATTGTCCATCATCAACTCCCAACTAAGTGTCCTGGGTGAGTCCATTGAGTTGTAGAGTAGGAGTTGCAGGTCCACAGAGTCTCTGGACCCAGTTGGCACATGGACAGCCCATAGTCTCTGGTCTATGGAAGTACACCTAAAACTCTCACATCAAATATAGGTTTGAATAGAGGAGACAGATGGATCATGTGCAATGAAGACATATTTCGGTCAGACTCTGTCCCTCTCAGGAGCAAGGATTCCAAAATAGGACCCACTAGTAAGGCACCAAACTCTGGCAATATCTGCCCTGATATAGGACCTGGATATCTCCAAAGCCCTCAGGAGGCCCTCTGTTTGGGGTGATATCCATATTGGAAGGCTAGGAGGTCCTACTGGGATCTGAATAAGTGTGACTTCTGGGTTGACCTCCCAACTCACTTTGAAGTCTCTTAGCCCTATGAACTCATTTGTCTTTACCATTTCCCCCTTTTACTCAAAGTCTTTTTCCAGTCGTTCTGCCCTTTGACATTTGTTAGTAATTCCTCATTGCCAGGGAGCCTCAACCCGGGAGTCATGTCCCATGCTGGGAGGAAGGTAATTCATTCATATTCTGAGTTTGGCTTAGAGAGAGGCTACATTTGGTCAACAAGGAGGTTCTCCAGAGGCAACTCTTAGGCACCCCATGCTGTTTCAGTTTCAAGAGCAAAGACTCATAAG
>PVKH010020821.1:0-14492 GCA_004027955.1 Chaetophractus vellerosus | reverse complement strand
GTTAGGCGGAAATATATATTTATGCTTGTATGTTATTGTCTTTACTTAGAGACTAAGTATGGTTTAGGGTAATGTGTATGGTTGCCGAGTTGACAAGGGGTGGACTGTGATGGCTAGGCTAATGTGTCAACTCGGCCAGGTAATTGTGCCCAGCTGTTGGGTCCAGCAAGTCTGGGGCTAATTGCATCTGCATCAATCATCAAGATTGGATGAAGAATGGATGATGCTGTTATCCATTCAGTTGACTGCTTATAAAAGGGAACTGATTTCAACATTTGGAGAGAATTTCCCAGCTCGTCGTTTGACAGCAAACTTCTCCCAGGAACTCATCGACCACCCTTCATCAGTCTTTCATCGGAGCCCCTGGCTTGCAGCCTGCCAGTGGAACCTGGACTTGTGTATCCCCACGGTCACGTGAGAGACTCTTATAAAATCTTGTATTTTTAACAGAGGTCTCGTGTTGATTCTGTTTCCCGAGAGAACCCTGACTAGAACAGCATTATAGCCTGCTCCCATGGAGGAACAATATGTATGGTATTGCAAACCTAGAGCTTGCCCATTGGCAGCTCGTGTTTTAAGGCCTATGGAAAAAATTTCAACTGTCATTTTGCTTACTGAAAAAGATCTCACTCTCTGGATACCTAGTAAATATTTATGTTTACACCCCTAAGCTTAATCTTCTTGCTTCACATGAGCTCATCCAATGTCTTCCTAGACTGCATAGCACCCAAAGGACCATTTGATATGCAGATATTTACCAGCCTCCAGTAGCTCCAGTATTCCTTGGAATATTTTTCCCTCATCCTTAACTAATTGTAGTAATTGGTTAATGACTCTAAATAATAACTGCCCTTCTAAATAGCAACTCCCCAAACCCCCAAGCTCCTATACTTACTCTGCTTCTGTTAAATGTGTCTCTTCTATTGACAGGAACCATGTCAACAAAACCCACTCCATAACTTGTGTCGCTTTGGAATGGCCTCACCTGTATGGTAGCAGAACATGGTGTCCTAGATGCTCAAGCAGCCTTTTGTCACAAAAGTAACAATGGGAGGCTTAACAAATCTGCTCCTTTAAACCTCCCTGTCCTGCTCCAGGGATCATGCCCTGGGGAGGACTGGAAAATAAACTCAAACCATGTGCCATCTTGCAAGGGACATAAGTACATCTTCCTGCCAAACTGGTAGGGATATGTCAGTCCAAGGAAAGACCTGGGCACGTCTATCTTGGTGAGAAATGATCATTTCTTTTGGGGGCTTATGTGGAGTCCACATCTTTGGTAGTAGGAAGATGAGATGGTTCCAAGCCTAGCCCTGGCCTAGTCCTCATCCTTGGTGGCAGGAGGAGAGATGGCACAGCCCAGGCTTATAATGTGCACTCACCACCAGAGGAGGGTTTTATAATAAGGCATCTCAATGTGCAGCAGGGCAAAGGTAGCTGTTTTCTAAGGAATGAAGTGAATGAATCACAAACCAAAATGACAGGAAGTGGGTCCTAAAGGAACAGATGTGTTCTGCAAGGCAGGAAAAGCTGATCAACATTGGGGTGATTATAGGGGGTTATTAGAAAACAGATGCCATGGTAGGCTTCTGGAAATACAGGTTAGCATCCTAGTGCAAGATCCACTGACCAGTGCTCAGTCAGAGGGGCTTGGAATCCTGCTACTTTTTGGAGTGGGGAAATGAACTGGAACAGTTAGGGGAGAAAATGCAAAGTCATATATGCTACAAATATCCAGAAATCATCCCACACACACCTGATGGTGATTAAACAGTCCAGACTAGGGTGAGACATGGACAGTGAGGATCCTTTTAAACATGCACACCCACAGTGATGTGCATGGGGTCACAGCTCAGCCCATAGGTCCTGGCACATTTAGTGGCTCTGAGAACCACAACAGGGGTTTGGGTGATACCGTCTTGCATGCACCTGTGTCAGAGGAGACAAATTGCTGACTACAGTAATTACTCCAAGTCCAGTTAGGCCTAGCTCCTTGGGGCCCAGCTTGTGGAAAATTGGTGCCATCACTAGAGAAAATTGGGATCTGGGCTGAGTATATATGTCACAAAGATGAACCTCCTGTAGAAGGAGGAAGTTGTGGTCACTCCACTTGACATTGGGTGGGCTCTGTCACTTTTGTGACCAATACAAGTGGAAGCAAGTCTCATAATCCTGGTTTATAATTCAGAAGGTGAGAAACTGGCATCTTCTACTTCATATCTCTTTGGTCACTATTTTTGGGATTCTTGAGCCACAGGTAAGGAGCCTGATCATCCTTAGACAATCATGCTGCAGTGGCCATTAGCACATGTATGGTTGACAGGACCAGTTGCCAGCCTTCCAGTCAACCCTTCCAAGGCAACAGAAATGTGAGTGAAAATATCAAGACTTATGAAACCTGAGCAGATACCACTTGAATTCCATCAAGTGATCCTGGTTCAGACCATGATGAAGAGGAGAATCATCCAGGATAGCCTTCATATTCTTATGATTATCTTGGTCAGATGGGTTATTATACACAGTCAATGTTATACATAATCCAAATCTATAGAAAAATGTGTATAAATGTTAACAACCTCTTATTTTACCAATTATATGTTTGCTCCATCAAAACTTCAGTAAAAATATAAATCTCATTAACAGATATGAAAGAAAACAGGATCATGTTCCTAATAGATCAGTGTACTAGGATGCTAATCAGTTTTTCCAGAAGACTGACATGGCATTGGCCTTCCCCAAACTACTGAATCACTTCCTATAATCACCCCAATATTGATAAACCTTTCCTGCATATACACACATTGAATATGTATATATATATATATTATATATATAGTTTATATGTGAAATTTACTTAGGACATATCAATAGGTTACCTGAGAAAATTTATGCCAATGATTATTATATAGAATTGGAAGTGAGATGTCATGTTCATTGGGATTTTAATTTTCACAGTATATTCTTTTCATTTTATGCTGCAACTCCCTTGTCTTCTAAAACTTAAAGAGCAGGATTTAAGAAAAATCCAGAGAGCAAATGAAATCCTGGAAAGTCCAACTTGCCCTGCCCTTATATGAGCTGTTTCATGAAGCATGGCCCCAGAATTCCTGTTCCTTTGGTAAAATGACTCCATTACCAGCTTGACACCATGATGATTCACATCAAAATCCTTGGACATTCTCTAAGAATACCTCAGGATTTATCCACTTGTGCATGCCTCATCTATATATTTGAGCCTTCACAGTCATTCATCAACACACAGACACATCTCCCCAAAGAACTTTCTGCAGTGCCTTCTTGATTCCTCTATGAGCAATTGCTGAGGACTCCTGACCTAAGTACTGCCATTTTTCCTAAATACTATGATATTCCCTTTGAGTGGTAGCAAACTATCTATACTTAGGGATTTCCAGTGCACATTGAAGAATCTCTGAGGCCATTCAAGGAAACTCAGTCACACCTTAGAGAATAATAGATATCAAGTGATGAGAAGAACTAGGAATAGAGGGAAAGAGGGAGAAAGATTTACAGGCCTAAGATATCCAGGACTAGTCTTCCTCTTTCAAAGGAAAGCAGTTACATGAGAAAGCAAAGAAAGGGTCATGAGTTTTGACTTGGAGGGATGTAAGGGCCTGACAAGGATTTTCCTCTGATACTGAGCAGCACCTCTCTTTCTCTCCTTTTCTGAACCTACTTCTGCAGAAAAACTCACCCTAAACTCCTGTTGAGGTCCGAGGTGACATTTACATAACATACAATGAGAAGAGTAGCAGTCGAGTGCAGCATGGTTCTGGGGAAAGGAAACAGGATTATTTGATCTGTACAGCCCTGCTCTCTACACAATTGTCCTCAAGAATGATGTAATACTGGTACCAGACCTTTGAGAGAGTCCTTTTTTGTACAAATATTCTAAGTTGCAATGTATTGTGATTCAAATCCTCCCTCACTGTTGCTCCTCTATCAGTGGATTCTGGAAACTGTGACTAGGTACATTTTTATAGAGAGTTTCCTAAAATGTAAATTTTTGTTTATCTGTGAGAACAGTAGTTCCCTGATTCTATTCTTCTATAGTCAAATCACCTGATACCTTGGTCTTGTTTTCTCATACTTTTTATTAATGGGCCATATTTTCTTCTTCAGAACATAATTTAGATGAAAGAATCAATATATAACTTTACAATTGCAATTGTTATGCATATTTTAACTAAAGAATCCATTAACATAAGAAATTTGGTCTTATTATGGATTACTTCTATCATCCCCTTCAATGATAACAGTTGTTTCTGGCTATGAAAGAAAAGGGCATTCTTCAGGGGGAGGAAGTGGGAATGAGCAAGTCAGGTCAAGTGGAAGTAGGGTCAAGTAGGAGAGAAACAAGCATGTCTACTTCCCCAAGGCCAGAGTTGATTTTTATAGGGCAGCCCTTTAACACCAAAGCTATGCTCTCAACATTGGTTTGTATTTCTCTAAGCTGTCTCTAAGATTCATGGGTTGATCATAATTGTTTGAATGATTTTTTATACTTCTACTACTAGAGATAATATTTTTATTACCAGACCTTTTATTACTTCATTCTGTCTCCATTCACATTAGGAAATCTAAGAAAAGATGGTTATGCCTAAGTTAAATTTCTCTTATTCTGCATATTCCCCTTTCATCAAACTATCTATAAGCTACTTAATTTTTCTCCTGTACTGGTTACTTTACAAATATCATCACCAATGAATGCCCAGATTTCATAAGACCTGAAGGAGGAATGGGCTTTCCTCAAGTAAAACAGAAGGAAACTAGTACATCAAGTTAGAGGGCTTGTGGGGTTTATCTGGAAAGTGGTTTTATGAGCAAAGTTTCTATCTCAAATTTTTTTATTTTTGTTTTAAATTTCAAGATAATCCCTCCATTTTTTCCTGTTCACTTCATGTTCATCACTACTTTTAACTTCAGGTTACCTTCATACATATTTCCTACCACGGTGAATCTATTCCTTTCTCTACCAAGTCCATTCAGGCTAACTTCCTTCATAAACTTGTTCTAGTAGTTGACAGTTGGGTCATTTGCTTGTTTTTCTTGTTTTTGCATTTTGACACTTCTCTCTTAATTCTAATTTTGACACTTCTCTTTTAATTCTAATTTAAATGGAGGAAACATATTTTTCACCAAGTTAAAATATTTATTAATATAGATTTTTTATATTCACCTACAAGTTCTAAAGATTTTTATTACTAGAGAGCATTTTGCACATTTTATGAATTCTTTGTACACAAAATGATTCATGTACTTCTTCCTAAACTACTATAGGCATTACTTCATCACATTTTCTTCACAGAAAGAATGGATTTGGTGATTCCTGAAGGATGTAAGGCTTTTCTCTGAGCCAGCAGGTAGGAAATAGAAACTGAGGTCACGGGTGCCTAGAAAAGGGAAAATTGACATGGGAATCAGCATGTGTATTTCTCCTAACCTGGCTTTTATGAATGGAAAGAATAGGAAAAATAAAGTATTTATTATGAATATTTGAACTCAGTTAAATACAGGAACTTTCAAATAGTACCATTTATCTGTTTTGTCCCTTTAGGGCCAAAGATTCTATGTCACCATGGTATCTTATGTTTATTGGAATCCTATGTTGTCTTAGTTCTTTCTTATACAACTCCCTGCATGCTTCTGGTTACTCAGAGTTTCCTCATTTCATTAATTACTAGATATTTTCATGGAAATTTCCCTAGAATTGAAAGCCTTTCCTCTCTGTTTTGGTGAGGTGTTGACTGAATACATTTCACGATCCTATTCTTTCAAGTGTGAAGCCAATTTTGCTTGATTTTGTTCAGATAGGTGCCTTTCATAATTTTCATTTTATTTCCTACATTAGTATGTAATTGAAGTTGGGATACTAATGACAAAGTATACTTTTCCAGGTAAATATTGTGCTAATTAGAGCAAAAAACCAACTGACAGCCAACAAATAATCTTGTTTGTGTTAAAAAACATCCTATACATACATTAATTGCCTTAAAATTCACTTTAGGATTGGCAAAAATAACTGTTAAGTCAGCGATGCTTGTGAATTTGGAAGACTGCTTTATTGGGGAAATTAAATTTTGATGAAATATTTTCATCAATTTGCTTGTAGACAATATATTGTGCTCAGCAGTTGTGGAAGAGGCATTCTAGAGAAGATGACTGTGCAGATAAAATACACTTTTTACAAAACCAAGGTAGTGTAAAGAAAACCTCATTTATTCTTACTATCAAATCACAGTCTGCAAAAATCAGGAGCAAATTAACAAATCTAGCAATGTATATTATTTAATTTTTCTGTTTTCACTGAGCTAAATGTCCCAACAAAGCTTCTTAACAGTCTTGGCATAAGGAACTTTAGTTACGGTTGTACTCATTCCATTTAGTCATAGTTTAAAATGAATTTTTTCCTATGTGTCATTTTTTCCCCTGGTAACTGTATCCACAAACAGAAAAAGGCATATATAACTTTCTAATCAGTGCAAGAAGACCAAGCTCTAGCCTTGTTCTTCCTTTTTAGCACTTGGGGGTGGGGATAATTACAGAAATTCTCTGTGCATTTGTTTCTTCACATGACAAGAAAGGAAAAGGATGAGATCAGTGTGTTTAAATGTCCTATTTGGAAAAAAGAGAACAAGAACAGTACTCTTTAAACTACAGAAATTCAATATGTGAAACTGATAGTATCAGAGAATCTGTGATTGGAGGCAAGCCTAAGCCATGAATCCCCAGCCTCCATAATACCCTCTATGTTGGTTGCTCTCTGGAGAATGTTATCTGATGTTGAATGGATTTTCTCCCTTTGGCCATGTTTTCTCAGTATCTAAACCATGGATTCATGTCAGTATGGCAATTGTAAAAATAAGACAGATATTTATTCTTCATACTTCTTATCTAAAATCACCCTACCTTGATTTAATACAAGAAGATGCATACATAACAAAGTTGGCAAAAGTCCTCTAGATATCTTTTTATATATTTTTTTCATTTTAACTGCTGACATCATTCTAGTTCACTTTCACTATTTCTTTAGATTCCCAAAATGCCTTTTCTCATAGTAAATAGTGTCCTCATTGAGAAGAGTGTTCTAATATAACAATAGGTTTCTACAACTAGGCTTTTGATTTTAAAGATTCTTGCCTTTTCTGGTAGCAAATAGTGTCCTCATTGAGAAGAGTGTTCTAATATAACAATAGGTTTCTTCAACTGTGCTTTTGATGTTAAAGATTCTCTTTTATTCAAAGTAGTTAGAGGAATTTTTTTTTAAAAGTTGTCATGATTTGGAGGAGAAAGGAGGAATGACATAAAGGTTATAAATTAGATGAAAAGATAAATTTGATTGTACACTTTTCAAGGTTTTCAATCATTTTCTTCACATAGAATTTTTAAATTATACTGTAAAATATATAATATTTGAATTTTAATAGTGATCATAGACTTATTAAAACCCAGGGATAGGAAAAGTGACATGATGGAAGCAGAGTAAGGAGTGCCAAGAGTCAGTTCATCCTACAGTGCAGTTAGTTTACATCCAGAAGTATCTAAATCACTTGTTTAGGAGACACAAGAGACCAGAAGAGTATCCTGCAAAAGAATGAAGAAAGAGATTGCCCATCTGAAGTGAAGATTTGGAAGCAGAGTACTCTATACTGTTGGCCCAGTGCTCATTCCCTGTTGGCAGTGCAAATTTCCTTGGAAGCTATTCCCTGGCTGGAGTTGGAACAACCATTTGCCACAAACAGGGGAGGAAGAGATGGTTGGGCACTGATTTCAGCTCTTGATTAGTAAATTCAGTTTGTTAAAGTCCAATCCTAAGAACAGCTAAATTTGAAACTTTACAAATCAGAAAGAGGCTGGTAGCCTCCATTTTAACTCCATTCCTAGCAAGAGGGGAAGCAGGGCAGATTGAAAATCAAAGTGAAGGTAGTGTCTGGCTTCTTTCCACCTGGGCCAGATTGCAGCTCCAGCTTAGGCTCCAGCTCCACTTCCAGCAGGGAAGAAGTTGGGGGCACCTGCACTGGCCTCTCTTGGCAACTGCAGACACTTTCAGCATGCATGAACTAGATTATTAGACATATATCTGGCTTCACCCCACCTCTGATGAGGAGGAGGAGGGACAGAGCTCTCTCTCCCTCTCTGGGCAACTGCAGTCACATTTGGCCTGCATGAACTAGATTATTGGGCATAGGTGAGGCTCCATCCCTGTGCCCAACAGAAGAGGAAGGGAAGGTTTCCCCAGTCCTATGGCAACTGCAGGTTCATTTTGCCTGCATGGCACAGGTTGGAAACATCACTGGCACCATCCCTGCCCCTGACAGTTCAGGAGGAAGGATAGTGCACCATCACCTTCTCTGGGCAACTGCAGTCACTTTCAGCCCACATGGACTACAATTGTGGACAATCCTGTGGACATATCTCTACCATCAATAGAGTAGGAGGGGGGTGGTGTCTCCTCAACCTCTTTGGGCAACTGCAGACATTTTCATCCAACATGGACTAGAGTGTCGGGCAATCCTGTAATTTCATCCTCACTCCTGACACAGCAGAAGGGACAGTGATCCCTTAGCCTCTCTGGGCAACTGCAGTCACTGTCAGCCTGAATGGACAAGACTGTTGGACATACCTCTCACTCCATCCTCGCCCTTGATGGCAGGATGTGGGACAGTGCTCCCTCACCTTCACTGGGCAACTACAGCTGCTTTTGACCCACATGAACTAGATTGCTGGGAACACTTGAGGCTCCATTTCCACCCTGGCAGAGAAGAAGGGGTCCAGTGTTTCATCAGTCTACTGAGGCAACTGCAGTCAGTTTGACTTGCATGGCTTAGTTTTCTGCAAACACCTGCAACTCTATCCCTGCCTGAAGCTTGGAAGGAAGGGGTGTGAGGTTTCATCAGTCTGAGCAACTACATACACCCTTGGCCTGCATGGATTACTGTACAATATTGTGGCTTTGTTATCCCCCCTGGCATGGGAGAAAGGTAAGAATCTCTTCATCAATTCCTGGGGCAATGTGGGCACCTTCAGCCTCCATGGCTTACAGTAACAGCCACATCTTTGACTCCTATTCTGCAATCAGAAAGGAAGAAGGGGCAAGAAAAAAGATGAAAAAGAGCTAAAAAAATTCAGATTAGCCAACCACAAGCCATTATAAATTTCCAAATTAAATTTAACCAGGTACCAAAGAAGGGCTGTAACACAAAGCCAATCAAATAGCTCTAGACTAAAGAGAGAAAAGAGACCAATAATAAAAACATTTAGCAAATAAGACACTGAGACACCAAAAAATTACAATCCATATCAAGAAACAGGAAGATGTGGCACACTCAAAGGAACAAACTGAGCCTCAATATAACATAAAGTATTTGAGACAACTAATCATAGATGTTCAAGGAAATCTCCTTATTAAATTCAAAGGGATGGCTAAATAAAGTACATTAAGAAGACACTGGATGAGCACAAAGAATTTGAAGGCATGTGAAGAAAAATAACAAATCTTATGGGGATGAAAGTCATAAAAAATAAAACAAAACATACACTGGATACATATATAAGCAGATTTGTAGATGCAGAATAAAGGATCAGGGCACTTGAAGACAGGACCTCAGAAAGTGAATATGAAAAAGTAGAGATGAAGATATGAATAAAAAAATTGAACAGGTTATAGGGAAAGAAATGACAGCAAAAGTAATGCAAACATGTATCATGGGTGTTCCAGAAGGAGAAAAGAAGGAAAAAGGGACAGAAGGAACATTTGAAGAAACAATAGTAGAAATTTTCCCAACCCTATTGAAGGACATAGATATCCATATCCAGGAAGCACAACATACTCCCACCTTAATAAATCCAAATAGACCTACTCTGAGACACATACAATCAGAATGTCAAATGCCAAAGATAAAGAGAGCATCCTGAGAGGAGCAAGAGAAGGTATTTCTCATATAGTGGGGATACCCAACAAGATTAAGTACTGTTTCTCATCAGAAATCACAGAGGAAAGAAAGTAGTGACTTGGTATATTTCATATACTGCAAGAAAAAAACAGCCATCCAGAATCTTAAATCTAGCAAGATTGTCGTTCAAAACAATGCAGTTTAGAATATGCACAGATAAACAAAAAATGAGAGCGTGTGTAACAGAGACTGGCTTAGCAGGAGATACTATTGGGAGTGCCACAGCCTGGAGAGATAGGCTTGGAAGAGAGCCTCAAAATGAAGAGTATATCACTAAAAGTAAATTGCTAAAAGAGAGGTGAAAACAAGATGTGAAAAATGAATCCCAAAGATCAAAATGGGTAAAGTAAGACCTGCCTTTACAAAAATAATATTGAATGTTTATGGATTAAATGCCCCAATCAAAAGACACAGCATGGTAGAATGGATAAGAAAATATAAGCCATTGATATGCTGTCTGAAAGAGATTCACCTTAGACCTAAGAATACAAATAGATTGAAAGTGAAAGCCTGAAAAAAGATATTCCATGCATACAGTAATAACACCCCCCAAGAAGCTAAAGTAGTTATAATCATATTGTGTGAAATAGACTTTAAAAGCAAAGCTGTTATTAGAGACAAAGGATGCCCTTATATAGTAATAAAAGGAGCAATTCACCAGGAAGAAATAACAATCATAAATGTAAATGCACCTAACCAGGGTACCCCAAATTACATGTGGGAAACACTGGTAAAGATGAAGGAAGAAATAGTCATCGCTACAATAATAGTTTGAGATTTCAATACATGACTCTCAGCATTGGATAGATCATCTGTGCAGAGGATCAATAGACAAACAGAGAGTTGGAATAAAATGATACATTAACCAAACCTAATAGATATATACAGAACATTGCACTCCAAGGTAGCAGGATATACATTCTTCTCTAGTGCTCATGGATCTGTCAACAGGGAATACCATATGTTTGGTCACAAAGCAGATCTCAATAAATTTAAAAAGATCAAAAATATACAAAACACTTTAGCTACTAGGAAATGCAAATCAAAACTACAATGATGGAAGTGGATGTAGCTCAAGTAATTGGGCTCCCATCTACCATATGGGAGCCCATGAGTTTATTTCCTGGGCCCTCCTGGTGAGGACAAGCTGGCCTGCACCTGTGGAGAGCTGATGGTCCATGCCCACACCCACAGATACCTGATGGCCCACACCCACTCCTGTGGAAAGCTGATGGCCCTTGCCTATGGAGAGCTGGTGCAGCAAGATGTTGAAACAAAGGGAGACAAGCAGACACAGAGGAAATGCACAGTGAATGGGCACAGAAAACAGACAGCGAGAACACATGGTGGGGGGATAAATATATAAATCAATACAAATTAATAAAAAACTACAATGAGATATCATCTCAGACCTCACAGAAGGGCCATTATTAAATAAAAAACAGGAAGCAACAAGTGCTGGAGAGGATATGAATAAATAGGAACACTCCATCACTGTTGGTGGGAATATAGAATGTTACAGACCCTATGAAAGACAGTGGATGTGAAATATAGAACTGCCATAAGACTCAGCAAACCCTCCACTAGGAATATATTCAGAATTGAAAACAGAGACATGAACAGACATTTGCAGAATGATGTTCATAGCTGCATTATCCACAGTTGTCAAAAGATGGAAACAACACAAGTATCCATCAAACAATGAATGAATAAATAAAATGTGGTATATATGTAAGATGGAAATCTATGCTGCTGTAAGAGGAAATGAATTTGGGACAGATGATAAGAGGATGAAACTTGAGGATATTATGCTAAGCAAAATAAGCCAAACACAAAAGGATACACAGTGTACGGTCTCACAATATGAACTAAATAACATGAATAAATACATGGAGTTAAAACCTGGAGTATAGGATACTAGGAGACAAGATGAGGACTGAGGACTGAGAAGGTGTTCCAATTCTTAATATATATAGAATTTTCTTTTTTTTTTAAGATTTTATTTATTTTATTACATATCTCCCCTTCCCCCCCATTGCAGCGACGCGCCAAGACTTGGTCACTGCGCAGGCACGGCTTTCCCCACTTGTGGGCGGCTTCTGCTTCCATGCACGGCCGGCTCTTGCTTCAGTTCGTGGGTGGCTGGCTGCGCTCCATTCGCGGGCGACCTGCCCTGCCCGTGGCGACTTTTGCCCTGTCCGTGGCAGCTTTTTGCCCTGCCCACGGCGGCTCCAGCCCACCCATGGCAGCCCGCCATTCTCAAGGCGGTCTGCCTGCCAGGAGAGGTCCCTGGGAACCAAACCTGGGGCCTCCCATGTGGTATGCTGGTACCCTATCCACTGGGCTATTGAGCAGGCCCCTAGAATTTTCAATTAGCTTGACTGTAAGAGTGTGGAAATGGATAGAGCTGATCACGCCACATTATAGTATATATAACTGACATGGCTGAATTATAAATGAGAGTGTGGCTGAAAAAACTAGTTTAGGTTTGTAAATGTCAGTTGAAAGAAAGCTAGAGAATAATCTAGAGACTGAATAACATAGTGAACCTGGAGGTGAATAAAGATTGTAATTAATAATGCAAATACAAGAACATTCTTCTATGAGAATATTATGACCATATTAGAACAAATGTATGTCATTATTACAAGGTGGTAAGAAAGAATACAGTGATGCATGGGAAAAGCAATGTAACTTTTTGACTATAGTTAAGAGCAATATTGTGATATTCTTGCATCAATGTCAACAAAGGTAATATATCAATGCTAAGGGTCAATATTAAAGGGTATGAAAGTTTTTCTTTTTAACTAAGGAAAATGTTCAAAGTTTACTTAGCAATGACTGCACAAGTCTGTGATGAATGTGAGAGCCACTGAGTGTATACTTTGGAAAGAAGGTGCAAGGAATTAGACAGTACAACACAGTGAATCATGTGGTGGAAGATGGACTGTAGTTAACACTACAACTATGAAAGCATTCTCTCATGAACTTTAACAAGTATAAAATTCTAATGCAGAGTGTTAATAATAGGTGTTATATGGAAAAAATATACCAACTATACACTATGGACAATAGCTAGTGGTAATAATCTGATCATGTTCTTTCATAATCTGCAACAAATTTTCCACAACAATGTAAGGTGCTGGAGGAAGGGTGATGTATGGGAATTCTGCACATTACACATGAAAGTTTTGTGAGCTCACAACTCCTCTAATAAAAAATTGTAAAAAATAAAAAAGAAACTCAGCAAGGAAAAAATCGAGGGATATGCAAACAAATTAGTTTAAAAGTTGACTTCGATATTTCTTGTTATGCATTTGTGTTCTACCAATTTCATTTGCTTAATCCATTGACAAAACCACCTGGTCCCTAAATTTCCCTTATTGGTAAAGTAGATATCATGATAAATGACTGAATCTTTGAGTAAATTCTCATTTGTTAAGTTGCACAGACCTTACAGACTCAGGAAAAGGATTTCGTTATTGAGGAATGGTGGCATTGCCAAGAGGAAATTGAGAGAAAAGCAGAAACCGAAGGAAGTTGTGGAAACTAGAATTGTGAGAATGGGAAAATATGTGTGCCCACCACCACAAACCGTGTGTTGGAACCTCCAGTTTCTTAAGAGTATGTGGTATAAAAGGGAATTTACTGAAAGAGTTGTTTGGAGTTACCAATTCATGGCTCAGATGGGCATAAACTAGAAATATGTTGTGATAATATCAGATTATACATGTTAAAAATAAAAATATTTAATTATTAAAATGGTTTGAAAATGAATTTTGGCATACAGTATATCACTTCTCTTAAAACTGCCTGTCAGCAGGTGGGATTGTGTTCTGCACCAATTTCTACCCAAAATGGAAGAAAAGACAGCCAGAGAAGACCTTGGTACACCTCTGGAGAGCTATGTTGGAGAAAACAATCAATGGTCAGTCTTTTATAACAGTTGCTTTTTTATAACTTTCGCTACTTTTTAAACTGAGAATGCACAGTCACTGTAGCCAGTTCTGATTGGTTTGGGAGGGAGAATGCAGCAAATGGAAGAGCAGCCCCTAGGATATCCATATAAGATAAATTGAAAGTTATTTAGGATAATTTTATGGTGTCCTTAAAATACAAACCAAAATGTTTTCTATGTTAATTTGAATAATTGCGTAAAATAAGCTGTCAATACAAAATATATGATCTGAGTTTCAGATTATGAGCATTCTCTTCCATTACACTTTTTATTTCCTCAATGAACAGGGAGAAACTTGTGAATGATTATGGAGAAAAATGGAAAAATTAGCAAATAAGGAGATTTTTTATATTTGTGCCTAATTGGATAGATTATTCATTTCATATGCATTCTATTTGATAGAGTATTTATGAATTTTTACAATAAAGGATAGAGTGGGTTTTGAGAGAAAATAGCAGAGTAATATTGATTATCAAGATTTTTAGTGTTCTATAAAATTGGCTGGGGACCATTATATTGGCATTCTTATGATACAGCCCCATAAAATTCCATTTCATTACAAT
>PVKH010020820.1:0-14493 GCA_004027955.1 Chaetophractus vellerosus | reverse complement strand
TAAAAAAAAAAAAAAAAAAAAGGCACGCATGATGCCAGGCCCCACCAAGCCACGCAGCAAGATAATGACATAAAAGGAGAGAGACATGGAGGAGAGCCAAGATAAGACATGCCGAAAAACCAGGAACTGAAGTGGTGCAGGTGGCAGAACGCCTCTCTCCCACATCGGAGGTCCCCAGGATCGAATCCCGGTGAAGACTGGAGAAGGATGAGAAGAGAGGGCAGGAAACAGACAGAGAACTGCCCAGCGAATGGACACAAAACAGCAAATGGGGGGGGGGGGGTTAAAATGGATAAAGTAAGTAAATAAATAAATATTTTTTAAAAATAATATTTCAGCTCTAAAGACACTGACACTTCAGTTATTTCAAAAATATGTCTATGTGAATTACTGGGGCCAGATAGCTCACAGGCTTTGGAGTCAAAGAGGCCTGAATGCAATATTAGCTTTGCCACTTAACTTCTTTGAGCCAGAGTTTTCCCACCTATAAAAGAGGGTGAACAGTTTCTACTTCAAATTAAATGAAACAGGTTTTACAAAAATATCTAATAGTATCTGCCAAATAGTATGCATTCAATAAGTGCTTTCTTTAAAAAGAAAAAAAAAACACGTCAAATTTCCTGAAGGCAAATAAAAATATTTTGCTTGTTTATGAATCAAATGTGTATATTTCTCTGAAGAACTGAGCTCAGAAAATGTTACCTATGCTCCACTTATTAGTAAAACCAGCTGTATGAAGTAGGTGGAATGTATACATATATGTGCATATACCACATCTGCCATGATGAGGACAGAGAGGGCAGAGAGGTGGGGGTAGGGGAATCATATCACATAGGGTAGAGGTCAGCTATCTTTTTGTTTAAAGGGACAGAGAGTAAATATTTTACGCTTTGCAGGCCGTAAGGTCACTGTCTCAACTGCTCAACTCTGCCTCTGCAGTGTCAAAAGCAAGCAAAGATGATACACAAAAGGTGTATTTTATTGGCTGTGTTCCAATAAAACTGTTATTTACAGACACTGGAAGTGTGAACTTTAAAAAATCTTCACATTACAAAATACCATACTTTTTTCCCCAACCATTTAAAAATGTATAAACCATACTTAGCCCACAGGCCATATAAAAACAGGCAGTGGGCCAAATTTGGCCAATAGGCCATTGTTTATCAACCCCTAAAACAGGGGACTTCCAAACACTTTAAGGGCTGTAGCTTTCACTCTGACTGAGATGGGGAGCCCTTACAGGGTTTTGAGCAGATACGTGACAACCTCTGATTCCTACTTTTAAAAGATCACCATGGGAGGGGGGCAGATGTGACTCAAATGGTTTGGGCGTCCATCTGCCATATGGAGGGACCCGGGTTCGATCCCCAGGGCCTCCCAGTAAAATAAAAATATAGAAGGCATGCAGGTGGGCCAGGCCTGTGAGCAGCGTACCGCCAGGCCTGCGTGCAGCGAGCCAGGCCCTGCTGAGCCAAGCAGCAAGATGATGACATAGCAGGAGAGAGACACAGGGGAGAGCCAAGATGAGACGTGCCAAAAAACAGGAACTGAGGTGGTGCAGGTAGTAGAACACCTCTCCCCTACATTGAAGGTCCCCAGGATCAAATCCTGGTGAAGAATGGAGAAGTATGAGAAGAGAGGGCAAGAAACAGACACAGAGAATCACCTAGCAAATGGACACAAACAGCAAGGCGGGGGGTGGGGTGTTTAAAATGGATAAAGTAAAATAAATATTCAAAGAAGATCACTATGACTGCTATGATGAAATATATTTTACAGAGGGGAAGCATAGGAAGCTACTGTGATAAGTCTGCTAGAGATAATCATTTAGGCAAGGATGGTAGCAGCATAGGAGACAAGAAAGTGATCAGACTATATACAAACTCTGAAGGTAAAGTTGACAGGACTTCCTAACAGACTGGATGCTGGGTGACAAAGAAGAGGCAACCAGGAAGACTTCAAGGTTTTGGTCTGAGCAAATGAAAAGATAAGTGTTGCCATCTGAGTTAGGGAAGGCAGACAGAGAGGAAGATCGGGAATTCCGTTTTGGACATGTTAAGTTTGAGTAGGCAGCTGGATATAAACCTGGAATTCAAGAGAAAGGTCTGGATTAGAGTTATAAATTTGGTTCTTCAGCATATAAGTAGCACATAAATTCACAAGTCTAAAGGGGATCACCAAAGGGGTGGGTATTTCAATGAATGAGAATTAGTAGGAGGAAGGAGGCACATCTATAGCCAGAGAACAAGTGGCCTGAGAGGCAGGAGGAAAACTAAGACTATGCTTGCTCCAAAAGCCAAATAAAAAACATTTAGAAAGGAGGCAAGACCTTTGAAATACAAACAGGAAAAAGTATACAGCATGAGTGGGCATGGAAATCCTGAGTTTTAGTCCTCGTTTTACTACTACAGATAATTATAATTCAAGGTTGCCTATATTTGTCTTGTATACTACTATATGAAACAGTTTTACCAGACAGGATTTAGCCTCTCCAACATTATTCTAGCCCTATTCCAGCCCATCTCTGGGGAAAACTACCTCTGAACACAACCATCCCCCTTTAAAAACTTCAATGATTCTTCATTACCTAAGCAACTGGAATTACATTCAGATACTTAGTCTAGTATCCAAGGCCCTCCATAATACACTGCTAATGTAATTCTTTCCCTGACATTTCTCTCACCACTGTTGTTCCAGTCAAAACAGGAATAATGACTCCTTCTCAAACACTCTGTGATGTGCTACCACTAAGCTTTAAGTTATAGCATCCCCTTATTTGGAATGCAACCCTACTCCATCATCATCTGTCAGTGTTCTACTCATCAAATGCCTATCTCAAATCTACCCTTCCATGAAGCACCTAATAATTGAGTTTGGTATTATTTCCTCCTCCTTTGAACCAACCAGCACTTTTTCAACTTCCTTAATGACATTTATATTACAAAGTTTTTGTTATTTTTATAATGACCTCTTTAATGAAATGACTTACCTTTATCTCCAAAACACAGGAGAAGCTCAGTAAAAATTTAAATTCAACCCTAAAATTTTCTTTCCTTAGTGCCACAGCTGTAGAATCTAAGGAGGTTTCCATCTGAAAGGTCATCATCTCTTTCCATTTATTTCCATGGCAGTCACCATCACAGCGCAAGCAGCACTTATAAAGAATTTCTGAACCTTCTTCATAAGAAGGAATTCCATCATTTATTTGAATTACTTCCCCTATCTTGGATTAACTCCCCCCCCCCCAGCTCTTTCTCCTCCCCTCTCCCCCCCAATTCCTTCAGGACTGTAATACTTAGTTCCCTGACCCACTCTCAATAATACTTCTGGCAAAATTCTTTGTTATCACAATAACCACACAGATGACCCTTCAAAAACTCTGGCCTCTCAGTTCCTTGTATTCCTTTCTTCCAATGTTATCTTCTTTCTGACTTTAGATACCCAATCCCCACCAGGTCCTACAATCCAGTAATGTTTTCACAGTCCCTCTCCCTTTTCATGCCCTCACTTCTGTCATTATCCAATTAAAAGTATGTGATGCATCATTATATCACTCCCTTGCTTATACCAGCAAGTCTCTTTGCTATCCTCACAAGGCAAAAGCCCAACCTTGGTTAAATCCAACCCTCTTGGCTATACCACACCAGCATCCCTAAAGAGCTGAAAGTGGCTAGGGAGAGGAAAAAGAAAAAAGAAGAAGAAAAAAAAAAACCCACACAATTGTGTTAACTGTTTGTTTTTTCCCCCTAAATTAATTATTAATTTCAAAAGGACCATTTCCTATCAGTAGTTCTCAAACAGTGGTGGTACTGGGGATTTGGAAGTGTGAAGTGAAGTTTTCCAATTGTCACAATGACTGCTGGGTGATCCACACATTTGGTGCTCTGGGATGCTAAACAACCAACAAAGTCCAAGAACTGCCCCACCCAAAATGCAAGTAGGGGCCGCACCGAAAAATATTAAATGTTCATACACTCTTCCACTCTCCTAATTCTTCCATTCTCTCTTAAATCCACCTTAATCAGCCTCTCATTCCCAGTAATGCATCACTGAAAAAATTTTACTTATGGTCCCCTTAGACTTCCATGGTGTTTAAAACTGATTCCTGTTAACTTCTTGGCCTTATCTCCTATAACCTCTTTACTCACTCTGTCCCAGCCACACTGGTATCCTTGCTATTCCTCAAACAATTCATGCATGCTCCCACCTTGGAGCCTTTACACTTGCTAGTTTCCCACAAATATCCACATAATTCCTTATTCCACTCATTCAGGTGTCGCTCAAACGTCACCTATCATGAGCCCATACCTGATCACCCTATATAAAATAGCAACCTGTTCTGTAGCACACCTCTTACCCTGTTCTATTTCTCTCCAGAGGACTTACCATTGGCATCTGATATTTTTACTTTTTTACTCCTTATCTCCCCCAACCAGAATGCTGTCTGGACAGGCATTATTTTGTATACCTAGAAAAATGCCTGGCACAATGGAGAAAGAAACTCTTGAAATATTTTCTCATGCAGCATCACATTTAATTCTAACAACAGCCCTGAAAAGTAGTGAAGAACAGAATAGATGGTTTAAATTTTACTTTTGATCTTTTAAAATATGTGCACACAAACATACAAAGATACATCATTTGCCTACGATCACACGGGGAAGTGCTTACTGGCAGAGCTGTCCCTAGAACAGGAGTTTCCAGCATTTTTTTCCAATTCACATCACTGTATCCATAAGCAAAGCAAAGAGGTGTATATTTAATTTTGTACAGTGATCTTTAACAGCTTTACTTGAAATCTATTCCTTTAAACCATGCTCAAACATCAAGCAGCACCAGAATTGTACAAGTAGCTATTTATTTCCTTCTCACTAAAAGGCATGACAGAGGTTATCAGACTATGTTTAGAATTTACAGATCTTGTGACAATTCTGACCAAAAGGGGTGATGTGCCAAGAAACAGTTAAGTATTCAAGTATTCTCCTATGCTACTGCAGCACATTTAACATTGAAGGGTAAACCAGCACCTTGGTAAACAAGCTTCAAACAGTGCCTTTGATTCTCAAAAGACCTTCTGGTGCCATTTTACAGAACAGAGCTGGGCAAAGAAGTGAAATTCGGAGATAGAATGGACACAACTATTTCTCTTAATTAGGTAGGTCTGCAAAACCACCTCAGAGCCTGCAATCTAGCTAGAAACAAGCAGTGATTTTTTTGTTTAAAAATCAACAATTTTCAAGCAAATAGATATAATTTTGTTATCCTGGCAAAATAAACTACAACAGGCCTTAAATGCAAAAAATGCATAAATCCATCAAGTAGTAAATCAAAATAGGAAAGTTTTCTTATACAACAATGCTAAAAATTAAGAACGATATTAGATTCTTCCGTAATATAGTAATTTAATTTCCAGACTTGCCAACATTCATTCTCCTCTTTCTTGCATCCACTGCCACAGTTGAAAACTGTGTATCTAGGTCAGAAAAGACAAATAGCTTTTCAGAACAGCTCAATATCTTTGGCACAAGAGTGATATTATACTTCAGAAACTTTTTTAAAATATACCCTGACATAAATCACAAGATTAGTACTAATGATATTTATGAAAAGTCACTGGAAAAAAATACATAAAAGCTGGATTTAGAAAAATGATAGAGGTAAGTAAATAAATGAAAATACAATGTGATTAGTATAAGAGCAATGGACTTAGGGTCAGAAGATTTGCATTCTAGTTCCAGCTCTGCTACTAATGAGCTGGCCAATTTTGAACAAACCTCTTACACTCTGAGCCTTAATGACATCGTTTATAAAGTAAAGGGGTTAGACTATTCCTGGATTACTTTTGAAGCACCTTCTGTTTTAACATGATTCTACAATAAACCAGAAATCTACAAGCACATTTCATATGAGACAGATTAAATCTAAATTACAGAAACAAACTTTTAAGAACATTCTAAATGTTCTAGATAAAACTAGGAAAAGAAACAATTGGGGAGATTTGAGCAATTAATATGTGATAATATTATGGAATTCTTTCTGTAGTGTGATAATGGCCTTGTGTGGATGTTTGTTCTGGTTCATACCTTTTAGAGATACACACTGAAGTATTTACTGATGAAAGTATATGATATCTGGGATTTTCTTTAGGAAATCTAGTTGGGAGGCTGGAGGGATTTAAAAGTGAAGTAAGATTGGCTATTTGTTGATAATTATTGAAGACAGATAGCAAGGGTTCTCTTTCTTGTATATGTTTGAACATTTTCATAATAAGGTCTTTAAACAGGCACAAATTCATCAGGAATCCAAATAACCAACTTTCACTTTATCTGTAGTAAAAGTAGATTTTCATATGTCATATTATCTTTAGGCACAAGATACATGCTTTAGAAAATCCATTATGTAACTACACAAAACCAAAGCAAGTGAAAATATAAAAGGAAAAACACCACCTTAGGGAACAATTTACTAATAACTAATAAAGTCAAAAATGTGCATACCCTACAAAGCAACAATACTATCTCTGGTTACAGTATCAGTATCTAGTATTAGAATCAGAATGTTCATAGCAAAAACTGTTCACAATAGCAAAAATCTGGAAAACATTCAAAATGCCTATTCACAGGAGAATGAAAGAATAAACTATAGTATATTAACATAATGCATTATTATTCGGCAAAATAAACTAACTATAGTGACATGCAAAAATATGGAAGAATCCTAAAACTTACTTAATATTCAATGCAATATTAAGTAAAAACACTTAGTACCAAATGAGTACAGATAGAATGGTACCCTTTTTATAATATTAAAACCAAAATACAAAGACACACTTTCTAAGAATCCATAAAGATGTAACAAAGCTATAAAAAATTTTTTGAAAGGAATGCAAGGGACCAATTAACAAAGAAATCAGGCTGATAATTATCTCAAGTGGGAGGAAGGTGTGGAGAAAGAATGCCTAGGAGAACCTGTACAGTCAGATGTAGGTTATTGTCAAGGACCTACTTTTTATTCTGGTGATGGGTTAACAGGTGAGTAAATTATTAAAAATAAATTTTTAAAAGGCTGTACACAGGTCAATGAGAGCATAACATAAACCAAGATTATGGCTAATCCATTATCCAATTCTACGTATATTACATCTACTTTTTGAAAAAGCTTCTTAGCTTACAATAAATTTTTTATTAAACTGAGTTTTAGTCCTCCTGATAGGGGTATAACATTTTTATTTACATCAAATCTACTCAACTGTAAACAGTGATTATATTATTTTCTTAATATGGATAACAAAACTGAACATTGATAAATATAGTATTATAATACAAAAGTATTCATGAAACTACAATTTAATAAGTCCTCAGCTTGCTACATATTACAAAGGGAAACAGAAAGCTCCATAATCCTTAGAAAATATCCTTGCTCTATACAAGATGACTTATTCCTCACCTAACCCTTAAATACAGAGACCAACTCAAAAAAATCTCCTTACTCATGACACTTGCAAGTCAGTGCTAGTATATTTTCCCCACCTTTGGATCAGATGTAGAACAAGTAAAATGCAAAATTCTTCCTTAATGCAATTTTCTCAATTATCAGAAAACTAAAAATTAGGTTTTTTAATAACAACTAACTCAGTCACTTAATAAATACATGTGTATATACTGAACACTTCTAAAGAGCTTCTGTTTCTGTGTTTTACTATTTCCAACAGTGTGGTATTTTAAAAACTTTATATTCACCTATGTCTGATGGAAGTTTGTGGGGAAAACAGTATATAAATAAAAGATGTATTTATAGCATTCAGGAAAAATGATCTTCAAATATAAAAAGGTTACCTTGTCTGAATTTCCAATGAGAAACAAATTTCAAATTTCTAAAATGATATATTTATTGGCTGCAGGGTTTTAAACTGTCCAACCATCTAGGTAATATTGAGCAAAAAGAGAGAGACAAAGAGGAAAGAACAAGCAACACAAGTGTGACAGTTTGAAGTTCTTTTGTGAATCCCAGAAATGATTATGTTCTTGAACTAATCCATTCTTCTAGGTGTGAGATTCTTTGACTGCATTAGATTTAGTCAAGGGAGCTTGATTAGATCATCTGATTAGGTCACTTCTGATTGGACTACATCAGTGAGGCATGACTCTGGTTGGGTCTCTGTGCCCTCTTATTGGAGACAAATAAATGGAGACATAGAGAGAAGAGACAAAGAAAAAGGAGTTCTGCAATTTTGTCCTGGTCTTGGGAGTGCTCCAGGTTCGCCTACAGCTGCAGAAAGACACAGAAGTTCAAGGAGACAGGCCCAGGAAGAGATGCCTGATCATCCACAGCTGAGCTCCAGGAGAAAGTAGAGCAGGGGTTCTCAACCTTTTTTGTTCCAAGGACCCCTCTGCCAGTCACGTGAAAACCACGGACCGCTTACTAAGTCCACACAATACTGTGTATGATTTAATAAATATATCACACCCTCACCAACACATCCCCGCAAGAATAATGTGTTTTTTTGAATTTCAATTCAACTCATGGACTCCTTTTTAAGAACCCCTGAAGTAGAGAGAAAGCAGGACTCCAGGATCTGCTAGCGGCCAAACTTTGGTGAGACAGCATCTCTGATGATGCCTTGATTTGGACATTTTTGCAGCTTCAGAACTATAAGTTTTTACCCCAAATAAATCCCCTTTATAAAAGCCAACCCATTTCTGGTATTTTTGCGCTGGTAGCCTTTGGCAAACTAAGACAAGTAATGATGTGAAAAATGAGTTCAGTTATTTTGTTAAGTGTTATTATTCACCTGTCAAACAGCCCTAGATCTCCTTGGCTTTCCTGAGATAAATCCTTCATATCACTATCAAGAATATAACCCCCAAATCAGCAGGATAAGAACATTAAATATCTAGAAATAGTAACATTTTCTACCTTCATTATCTCTAGGGAGGCAAGACACCATTTAGGGAATAGAATTAATACAGCAATATACAAAGAATTCTTATAAAGCATTGTGCAAAGCAAATTCAACACCACAGTCCTGTGTGGTTCAAAGTTTCACCATTGACAAATGGAAAAGAAAGACTCGTAAATTAACTTTTACAAGATCAACACAACTAGTAAATAGCAGAGATGAAATGCAAACTCAGGTCTGCTGGTTGTACTTCTAGTCACAGAAAACTAAAGAAAAGAAGAAGAAGAAGAAGAAGAAAAACCACAACAGAATATAAGTCAGAAGACCAGGGCTATACTGTTGAAATGGCCACTCACAGCCATATTGGCCATTCTCCTGGACCTGCAGGTTCTTCCTGAAAAATAATTCCTTCCTGCCCTATGTGCTTCACAGAGCTACTGGGAGGATAAACTAAATAACAGATCTATAAGTATTTTGAAAAGTACAAAGTCTTATATAAACAGAAGAGATTATCCTTCCAACCCAACCAATCATGGTAAGCCCTGAACTCAAGAGACAACAATGCAACACCATGAGCTTCTGACTAGTGTTTTCTCCATCTGCAACAAATCCTGCAATTCAAGATAAATCCTCACTAAATCTCAATTGTTCAGAATGCGTGATTCATAAATGGAAAAATGCAACCAGTAGGTTCATTTATCAAAACTAGACACCTCTGCCCATTTTTGAGTGGATTAAATATCCCTCCCATATGTTCCCACTGCACTAGTTTTCCCTTATGTTTCACCGCTTACATAGTCTGTAACTACATGTTCCTTGAAAGCAGATATTGTGTTTTGTTCCTAGCATACATCACAGTCCCTGGATAACAGGATCTCAAGTATTTGTCAAATATGTAAACAAATGAAAAGATGATGTAACTATGGCTCTTGGTACTTCTGATGGGAAAAAATGTGCAGCTCCTCGCATTCTCTATAGCTGTAGCACACGTAAACCTGTAACTTACAGCAGACAGTCTTGCTATAGGGCTGTCTCGCTATCAGGCTCTAGGGAAGTATGTGCTATGACCAAAGTGGCTGTGCTTACCACCCTTTGGTTGCTGACCAGCAAATTCGAACCCCTAAGAGTGTGCTTCAATGGAGATGCTAACCACAATTCATTAAAAAGATGTGTTATAACCAGATAATTCATTTAAGGGACTTACTCATATAAATAGCAAACACTGCTACCAGATAATGCATAATTAAATTACCAATCTCATAAAACCACATTGAAATATCAGTTCACACCCACTAAGATGGTTATTTTTTAAAAATGAAAATATTAAATGTTGGCTAGGATGAAAAGAAATAGGAATCCTCGTACATTGCTGGTGGGAATGTAAATGCTGCAGCCACTAAGGAAAATAGTTTGGCAGTTCCTCAGAAAGTTAAACATAGAATTACCATAGAACCAACAATTCCACTCCTAGTATATATCCAAATTAATTTAAAGCAGGGACTGGGACAGATATTAGTACAACAATGTTCATCATAGCATTATTCACAATAGCTAAAAAAAAGGAAGCAACCCGAGTTAATGGATGAACAAAATGTGGTATATCCATACAATGGAATACTATTCAGCTGTACAAACAATTGAAGTGCTAGTATATGCTACAAAATGGATGAACAATGAAGACATCATCTTAAGTGAAATAAGCCAGACACAAAAGGATAAATATTGTATGATTTCTCATATGAAATATTTAGAATAAGCAAATTCACAGAGATAGAAAGTAGAATAGTGGTTACAAAGGTAAAGGGGCAGGGAGTACTGGAGAATTATTGCTAAATGAGTATTGACTTTTGGTTTGGGATGAAGAAAATAGTCTGGACATAGTGGTGAAAGTTATACAGTATTCTCAATGTATTTAATGTCAAAGAATTGTCCATTTAAAATGATTTAAGGGAATCGGCTGTGGCTCAATTGGTTGGGCTCTGGTTTATCACTTGGGAGGCCCCGGGTTCAGTTCCCGGGGCCTCCTGGCAAAGGCAAGCCGCCGCACGGTGAGCTGACGCAGCAGGGGGAGATAAGCAGCCACGGAAAAACAAAAATGAACACAGCGAGCACAAGCAGCAAGGGGGGGATATATAAATAAATAAATAAAAATCTTTAAAAAATAAAATTAAATGATTTAAATGATTTTTGTTATGTATATTTTACCACAATTAGAATAATTAGTTATAAAAATTTTATAAAAGAATACAAAGAAAAAAAACACAGTGGCAACCACTTCACACCTCCCAGGATAGCTATTATTTAAAAAAAAAAAATGAAAATAAGCACTGACAAGGATGTAGAGAAACTGGAACCCTCATGCATTGCTGGTAGGAGTGTAAAATGGTGTAGCCACTGGAGAAAACAGTTTGGCTATTCCTAGACAAATCAAACATAGAATTACCACATAACTCAGCAATCCCACTTCTAGGTAAGCATGAAAAAGAATTGAAAACAAAGACTCAGACACTTGTACGTCAATATTCGTGGCAGCATTATTCACAATAGCCAAAACTTGGAAACAACTCAAATGTCCAGCTACAGCTGAATAATAAACAAAATGTGGTATATCCATACAATGGAATATTATTCAGCCATAAAAAGGAATAGAGTTCTGATACATGCTACAACACACATGAACCTTGAAAACATGATGCCAGGTTAAGTAAGCCAGACACAAAAGGCCATATATTGTATGAAACAATCACATGAAATATCCAGAATTAGCAAATTCTTAGAGACAGAAAGTTGATTAGAGGTTACCAGGGACTGAGGGGAGAGGGAAAATGGGGAATTATTACTTAATGAGTACAGAGATTCTGTTTCTGGAAATAGAGCTGATGGTTAAACAACATTATGAATGTACTTAATGACACTGAACTGTACATTTAAAAGTGGTTACATGGTAAATTTTGCTTTGAAACTTTTAATCACAATAAAAAAACTAAATTAAAAAAAAATGACTTAGTGACAAGGCAACAAGACTTGATGATCAGAGACCAAGTTAACAGAGTAAAAGTAACTTCTTCAAAAAACACATTATTTGCAACTGGAAAAGAGGCCATGATTCAAACCTTTCCATTTTCACCTGGGTACTCCCTGCAAGTTGTACTTACATTTTAAAAATAAAACTTCAGTCCAATAACAAAAAAAAAAAAAGATGATTACCTTGGCAGTTAAGCCTCTCTCCAATTTTTTATTTCCCCATGTTCCAGAGTATAAAAAACACTTTACACTAATCATCTAATTTACTATTTGCATAAACACTACAAGGTAAATACCATATGCTCAATCTCCATTTGAAGGTGGAAGAACTGGGGTTCAGATGGTTAAGTAAATTGTCCGAAGGCATACAAGCGCACATCTACAATTTGAACCCAAGTCTGTTAGATGCCAAAACCTGTGCTCCCTACAATAAATTGCCTCTTAAGTAAAAGATACCTGCCTTATCTGCCTCATAAGGTTGCTATAAATTAGAACTAAAAACAGACCTAAGGTGACAGGAAAAGTTGACCATACAATAGCTTAAAATTTAAGAGTAGACTTCCCATTTAGTATGAGTTACAAACTCCACCCAAAAGATAAAAACTTCGAGATCAAAACTGTCATAATGAATAAAGGTTACAAAATTCTAAATAACAGTGTCATGAATATTTAAGTCACTGTTAGAAGTTGAACTTTTTCAAAACAAAGTTATTCAAAATAGGGAAGCAGATGTGGCTCAAGCGATTGGGCTCCCATCTACCATATAGGAGGTCCCGGGTTCAATTTCCAGGGCCTCCTGGTGAAGGCAAGCTGGCAAGAGCAGAGAGCTGGCACACACACACACAAAAAAAAAAAAGACAAGGAGAAGAGACAATGAGAGACACAACAAACCAGGGAGCTGAAGTGGCTCAAAAACTGAGTGCCTCTATCCCACATCGGAGGTCCCAGGATCGGTTCCCAAAGCCTCCTAAAGAGAAGACAAGAAGAGAGGACAAGCAGACACAGCGCCCGGTGAATGGACACAGAGATCAGACAGTGAGTGCAAAACAAAAAAGGGGGAAGGATAAATAAATAAAATAAACCTGTATAAAAAAAGTTATTCAAAACAATGGAGTAAAAGATAATCTGAATATCTGTTAGGGTGATTAAAGGTTGGAAAAGCAGACCATAAAGTAAGGGAGAGAGAAAAAAAAAGTCTCTTCTTCAAATAACAGATTATATGCAAAGTTACTCCCTTACCAAATGATAAGGGACATAAAGAAAAGAAATAGGAAAAACAACCTGATAGTATTTAAATTGCTCTTTAAAAAAAAAAAAAGTTTCCCAATTAAAACAAAAAGGCTCAAGTCACTACTAGACCACAGATGATCTAAAATATAATCTGAGAAACAGTGCATCTGTTTAGTTCCTCTACACTTACAGCATGTCCACACAAGGCAATTTTTCTATTGAACTTATTCTAATCAAGGTATATCTACATGATTCTTAATAAAAAGTCAATAGATGAAGTTAAACCTTCACTTGAAAGTGTAATTAGCTACTTGTTAGGTTATTTTCACTGAGGGTATTTGATTTAATGCTGGCCTGTTCTAACCTTAAAAGAAACATATAAGTGGTATCTATTCTTTAAATTATTTCCCACTGTCCTTTATTGACAGTATCTGAAGACACTTGCATTTTAATATTGTAAATCCACACTGGCTCCTCTGCCACATGTTTGCTTTTCAATTTTTTTTTTAAGATTTTTTTTTTTTTATTTATTATACATCCCCCCCTTCTGCTTGTTCTTGCTGTGTTCATTTTCTTTGTGTTCCTCTGTGTCCGCTTGTCTCCCCCTGCTGGGGCGACCCCCCGAGTCAGTTCACCAGCGCGGCAGCGGCGGCCTGCCTGCCCACGGGGGCTCGCCCTTGCTCGCAGGGGCTTGCCTTTTGCCCACGGGGGCTTGCCTTTTGCCCGCAGCAGCATGCCCCGCCCGCACTGGCTTGCCTTCTAGAGGAGGTCTGCCCGCTCGGGGAGGCCCCGGGGACCGAACCCGGGGCCTCCCATGTGGTAAACCAGCGCCCTACCAACTGGGCTACAGCAGGCCCCTTTCAACTTCTTAAAGATTAATGAGCTTTCACTTAAATGCATTTCTAGCCTGTCAGTGCTGATGCCTCAATGCCTTTATACAATTTCCCTTGGAATAAAATTTTAACAGAAAAGGCAGTTTTTCATTCTTTATAATATGGCAGAAGCTTAGTTTCCATCTCCAGGTTTCACACAATTTCCTGAACAGACAAAATAAAATAGAATCCTCAGATGATATTTCTAAATTCAGCAGCCAGCACAATTCCTACATCATTCCTACAGTACCTTTACAGCTTCCTTCTATGATACACTATTTTATCACAAATTTAACTAACACAACCTCCTCTCTTTTCTTTTTTTTTTTTTTTTTTTTTAAAGATTTATTTTATTATTTATTACATATCCCCCCCCCTTTCTGCTTGCTCTTGCTGTGTGTCCATTCTTCTGTGTTTTTCTATGTCTGCTTCTTGTCTCCCCCCGTCCCCGCGGCGACGCGCCGAGTC
>PVKH010020819.1:0-14492 GCA_004027955.1 Chaetophractus vellerosus | reverse complement strand
CCGTGGTGGCTTTTGCCCTGTCTGTGGCAGCTTTTTGCCCTGCCCATGGTGGCTCTGGCCCACCCATGGTGGCTTGCCATTCTCAAGGCAGTCTGCCCGCCAGGAGATGTCCCCGGGAACTGAACCCAGGGCCTCCCATGTGGTATGCCGGCGCCCTATCCACTGGGCTATCCAGCTGGCCCCGGAAACTTTTGTTTAGATTCAGTTAAGGCATCTTTTGACTAGATCACTTCAGTTAAGAGTCTTTGATTTTTTTGTGGGACCCAGGGTGAGTCTTAATCCTCTTACTGGAGTCATTTATAAATGGAGGACTAAAAAGCCACAGAGATGGAGAGAAAGAACCCAGGAGCTCAGAGAGGAGCCCAGGAAAGAGAAAAGCCACAGACAGAGCAGCCCTAAGCAGAACTAGCGAAGAGGCCTGGAGGAGAGGGGAGAGAGGAGTGGACCAGCATTGTGCATTGCCATGTGCTTGATCACCCCTAGCTGAAGTCAGAGAAAGCATCTTTAGCTGCTGCTGCCATGTACCTGGTTGTTCACAGTTGCAACTTGGTGAGACAGCATCTCTTGATGATGCCTTGATTTGGACTCTTCCACAGTCTCAGAAGTGTAAGCTTTTACCCCAAATAAATTCCCTTCATAAATGCCAACCCCTTTCTAGTACTTTGCATTGGCAGCCCTTTGTCAAACTAAAACAAAATCCACAGGAATGGAATAAATTTAAGGACATTATTTTTTTTTCCTGGGGAAACTTCAGCTTCAAGCCACCATACTCTCTAACAATATCTCTATTGCTCCTAACTCTCTTGTATAATACCACCTGTATTTTCAAATCTTAGATTATTATCCATCTTTTCAAACCTGCCATTCTTATTGCATGGAAGATAACCCAATGCTAGGAATTTCACAATCCACTAAGAGAAACAGAAGCCTGATAATTATTATATAACATAGTGTGGCAGTTTATTGTTATTTATGAATTCCCAAAAGAGATATTGATAATGTTTGTAAACTAGTCTGTTCCTCTGGGTGTGATACCCTTTGATTATATTAGATTCAGCTGAGATGCCTTTGATTAATTTAAGTTTAGGGCTTTGATTTGACCAGGTCATTGGGGAGACTCAGTTTGAGTTCCTACCCCCTTTGTGGGCTATATAAGTGGACACTCAATCAAGGAGACACACAGAAGCAGATACACAAGAAAAGAGAGGTACACAGACACAAAACAGGGCTTTGATCCTGTAGCCCAGTGAGAGAGATGAGCCATTCACCTGATAGTTTGCAGCTAAAGAGACCAGAGCCCTGAGCAGCTGAGCAGGCCCAGAAAGAAATGAGGCCTCCAGCCAACAGCTGAGATCAGGAAAAGCAGGGTCCATGGAGCCTTAAGAGTAAAGAGGAAGGCTGAACCCTCACAGATGTTGCCTGCCATCTTGCTTCAACACAGGTCAACAGACTTTGGTGAGGAACTAAACTTGAGTTGAACTCTTTAGGGCCTCATAACTGTAAGCTTTTAGCCCAAATAAATACCCTTTATAAAGGCCAACAGATATCTTGTACTTTGCATCAGCACCCCTTTGGCTGATTAATAAACATGGTATGTGGAGAAATGGAGGTAAAGGTAAACAACATAATAAACATACTTAGGAGGAACCCTTAACTCATGTTAATCTGAGTCTGTGGTTCCAAGTTAAAATGTTTCTTGACATCCACATTATTGCTACAATAATAACTGTGTTCTTTAGTATGATGTTCAAGAAGACCACACTCTCCCTCAACCAAACAATCCTATAATCCATCATTTTCCTTCCTTGACCCATTTTTAATATTCTGATTATATTATTACGGTTATTTTCCATTAAATTTTCACCTTCTGTACCTTTGTGCATGTGACTTAGCCTAAAATGCAATCCACCATTAGGTTCACTGATTCCTTACTCATTTATTGATATTCATTTATTAAAATAGTCAGCTTTTCTATGATGCTTTTCTCATCTTCAAAAGCAAAATTTAGACTCAATAATTCAATTATTCGATTCTACTTACATTATGCACATATACACATTTAGATATGTTATCTATATACATGTAAATAATATACTTAAAGTAATTTATATTTTCCAGTGCTTGCTTTTAAATTAGTCACAGTCATTGAGCTTTTAGGTCTGCCATGTACCAAGAATATTGTCTAGTATAGAATACATGGTTTGTTAATATTCCACTATTTTTTATACCTTTTAAAATAAAAGCAATGACTTCTTACAGTAAAAATTTCTTAAAAATATGGAAGTAAATGTAACTGGTACATTGAACTAGGTTTTTATTTTTTTAAGTGTAATAAAAATACAAGTTTTTGTCTCCCACTTTTCAAGCTGCTAAGTGGGATAAGTTTTTCTACTTTTACTGAATGAAAATGCTGAGGGAACTTCTGACTTCTTTCTCTGATCACTTTTATGTAATAGCAAGTGAAACATTTGCTTGAAGTTGTCCCACAGTCTGAAATCAGGTCTTAGAGCATCCATTCCAATATACTCCCCACTTCTAGTTTAATTCCATGGCTTTCTCCTCTTCCTTTGCACATTAGTCCTGTTAGTTGGAGGCTCTTTCTTTGCAAAAGAACTGTGTTAGAGTCTTTTCTCATTTTTACTCACCTCTGATATGTTTACTCAGCTCCCCAAAACCATGAAAGGGAATAATTAAAAGATAAATGAAGTTCTTCTTTGAATGATATGATCCTTATTACCAAGTTAACTTTGCATTCTCTGCACCTGACTGATGTTTAAAGAATATTTATTTCATTTAGAAATGAAAAGTCGTTTGTAAATGCCAAATGTCCTACACAAAGAGAAAAATTGTCAATTGATTTGTGCAGACTTTCCAAACATTTTTAGAAATATAAAAACGTGTGTACATGATATATGTGTATGTCTATATAAATAATGTATAACATATAATATATTTAAATATAGATATACAGGTAGAGGCATTGGGGTTGGTCTCTCCTTGCTCCCTACTGCTGCTTCCACTCTATTTCTCATCTATTCATTTGTAAGCCATGTTTCTTTACAGCATCTCCATTTTGCTTTACCATTCACTTCTCTGTCTTCCTGTCCAACACAGTGAGTGATTTCATCCTCTGTGTTCATGCCATAAAAGATAAGCGCTTCTCAATTTCTTGATGGATTCTCCTGCACCAACCTAAAGTTAGATTCACCTCAGAGCTCACTCTTCATTTTAGTTTCCTGGGCTACTTAAAGCAGATACCAGAAAATGGATTGGCTTAAACAGTGGGAATTTATTAGCTTACAATTTGTGGCTGAGAAAATGTCCAAATCAAGCAATCATCAAGGTGATGCTTTCTTTCTGAAGACCAGCTGCAGGCATCTTTGGCTGATCTGCCACATGGCAAGACACATGATGGTGTTTGCTAGTCTCTCTTTTTTCTTCCAGGTTTCATAGCTCTCAGCTTCTT
Organism: Chaetophractus vellerosus; assembly: GCA_004027955.1. Taxonomy (NCBI): domain Eukaryota; kingdom Metazoa; phylum Chordata; class Mammalia; order Cingulata; family Chlamyphoridae; genus Chaetophractus; species Chaetophractus vellerosus. The sequence continues at coordinate 11,026 of PVKH010020819.1, read as the reverse complement.
GTTTCCATGGCTTTCTCTTTCTTTGTCTGAATTTCACTCCATTTATATAGGACTCCAGTAATAGGATTAAGACCCATTCTGAAGGGATGTATCATACCTTATCTGATGTCACTTCATCAAAATTTCCTACTTACTATGGTGTATTAGTCAACCAAAGGGGTGCTGATGCAAAGTACCAGAAATCTGTTGGCTTTTATAAAGAGTATTTATTTGGGTAATTACAAATACAGTCACAAGACCATAAAAAGTAAGCTACTTCCCTCACCAAAGTTTGTTGTCATCGTTGGAGCAAGCTGGTTGCTGGTCTCTGCAAAAGTTCAGCCTTCCTCTTTCTCTTAAGGCTCCATGGTCCCAGCTTCTTCTGATCTCAGCTATAGGCTGTCATAAGGCTCATCTCTCTTCCCAGGGCTTGTTTCTTTCCTGGCTCAGCTTCAGCTGTAGGCTACCAGGCTCATCTCTCTTCCTGGGGCCTCTGTCTATGGAGGTGTCTCTATTCCTCTGTGTTCTTCTCCTGTGTATTTACTTACCTGTCTTTGATTAAGCATCCATTTATTTAGCCCATGGTGGGGAGCGGGGTTGGAGAAGGGGAGAATCAAACAGAGTTGCCCTAATGACTTGGTCAAATAAAAGCCCTAATCTTGATTTGATAAAGTAAAAGTGAAACCTCTGAATCTAATACAATCTGATACACCCAGAGCAACAGACCAGTTACAAACACAATCCAATATCTATTTTTGGAATTCATAAACAATACCAAAATGCCATAAATAGGTTTACATTCACAGGAATGGATTAGATTTAACTTTTGTTTTCTGGGGTACCTACAGCTTCAAACCACCACATTCTCCAAATCATGCATTGGAGTTTGTTGCAATCTGACAGCACTCAATATCTAGAATTACTAAGAGAAGTATTTAACTCTATTACCATGTAATCTTATTCCTAAAGCTTACTTCAACTATGCCCCCAATATTTTGACCCATTGAACACTCTAAATTAATCTTACAGCCCTCTCTTTATGCCATCGATCTATATGTGCACTCTTTCTATCCCACCTACCTTCTCCTTTCATAGAGTAACTCATGATCCCTCCAAACACAGGCATATGTGTTTTGGATTCTATTTTATCCTTTTGCAGAAAGTTTATACTAGCATAGTCTCATTTTTTCTCTCTCTCTTCCTCCTTTATATTTTGCTTCTGTCAACTGGATCCCTTCCATGTTTTTACAATGTCTAAAATCTGTTAGTGAAGTAAAAGTACCAGAATTAAACACACACACATACAAACACACATACATACAAACATACCATACATATGTCCTCTCTAAACACTTAATTGGGTTATCCTTCATCTCTGTCACCATCATTCTTTTAAAAATAATTTTTCTCACTCTTCAACTCACTTGAATTGGTCTTATGTCCCTATCACTCCCTTTAATTAACTCTTGTGAAATTCATCATAACCCCCATGGTGTTAAATACAAAGCTCTTTTCACAGTCCACAAATATCTTATTCTTTCAGTAGCATTCAACTTTGTTAATCATTGCCTATGTTTTCAAAATCCTTTCCTTGGTTTCATTACCCCATACTCTCATCTATATTTTTTTACATTTTTGGCAAATACTTTCTCCTCTCTCTCACCAGCCTCCTCTACTAAGCCATTAAATTTTGAGCTTTCTCAACCCCTACTCTGATATCTCTTCTCTTCCTTTCTCCTTCAATTCCTTTCCCCTAGAGCAGGTGTTCTTAACCCTTTTTGTTCCACTCAAACCCTTTTCCAGTCAGGTGAAAACCAGACCCCTTACTAAGTCCACACTATACTGTGTATTATTTAATAAATACATCACACTCGCACAACACATCCCACAAGAATAATGCTTTTTTAATATTTAATTTCAAGCTCATTGACCCCTTGTTAAGAACCCCTGCCTTAGATGATCTCATTTATATTCATAACTTTAATGATCTCCTATATGTTGATGACATGTAAAATTTTACTTCTAGCTTAGATAGCGCCTCAGAGCTCTAGAACTGTATATTTAAGGGCACACATGCCATTTGCACTTATTTAATTTACTATTAGCTCAGATTCTTCACAACGTATAATAAACTAAATATTTTCCCTATTTAAATAAAAGTTTAAAATTTTGTTTCTTCTACTTTTCCTTATCACAGCAAATAGTACCAACATTTATCTGTTTATCCAAGCCAGTGATCTAGATTCATATAAGCTACTTTACCCTCTTTTGGCTCCCATTTAATCCATCATAAATTCCAGTTGATGTGACTTCTAAATGCATCAGATTCTTTTTATTTCTCTCTATCTTCATTCCCAACATCCTCACCCAAGCTACCATTTCATCTCTTGAAATGACTTCCTGACTGTTCTGTTTCTACTGTGTACTCTATCACCCATTTACTCTTGTCCTATCCACTCTCCATAATGTGGAAAGATCATTTTCAAATGAAAATTTCAGCATGTAATCCCTCTATTAAATGAAATGGTTTCCTTTTGCTCATGGAATAAAGATAAAAATCATTATAGTTCTTTAATATCTGGAATAATGTACCCTGCACTCCAGTGTCCCTGGCTTTCTTTTAGTTCCTTAAACACTTCATGCATATCTGGCCATAGTGTCTTCATACATACTGTTTCCCTCTCTCTGCCTAAAAGCTCATCTTAATAAACTTTACCTAGTTAATTCCCACCCTTATTTTAGATGTCTTCATAACTTAATTGCCACTTTCTCAGGGAAGCATTTATTCCATTATGCATATATACTCATAGTAACATCTCATAAATTTAGTTTTAAGTTAGTACTCATTTTCTGAAAATTTGGTCATTGTTTCTCTTCCTATTCAAACTCCATGAAATCGGGAGTCCCTTTTCTGCTTTTCTTCATTCTGTTGTCATATGTCCACAGCTCAAAGTAGAGTCCTGGGTGTGTTTTAGGCACTCAATAAGTAATTTTGTGAAGAAAATGTGGATTTTTTCTCCTGTTTCACATGGGTCATACTTATTTTAACTCGTTTTCTTCAAAATTATTTTGATGAATGATTTTTGGAAAGGTGATCAGAATATGTTCCCTTTGTCTTTTTCTAAAACCCATATCCTCACCTGCCAGACCTAGAGATTGGATCTTTTCTCTTGTAAAATGAGGAAAGGTAAGCTCAAATCTAGTATTTATTCACAGTCAGTTTCATGTGTGTGTCTTGAAGTCATCCTTAGGTTATTATGGAATTTCCCATTCAGTTCTATAGTGTAAGAGTAAGTTGAGAAATCTTTGATTTCTGGATCCAGAGGTATACATCAAATAAAGTGCTGCTAGATAAGGATTTTACCACATTGCCTGAATTTTATGAAATTTTGTTCAAATAAAAAATTCTTTATTCCCCAGAAAACTTCAAGGGCTTGTCTGGATATTGTTCTTTACAAGAAAAGTTTAAATTTGTGAATCACTCACTCTGAAATGAAGTGTTACATTAAATTTTCTTCTCATACCATAATTTTATCAGGTATTTTAGTCTCAGAGTGGATAAACAAATAACAGATAAATGGAAGATGGAGCAGTTCTCTGCCTTCCTCACAATGTGGTATAAAAGGCAACATATACCATGAACCAAATCTTTACTTCAATTAATATAATAAAAGAACTCATAAACCAAGGAGGAAAAGGCAAATGGACCCAATAGCAACATGAGCAAAGAACCTAAAAAACTATTTCCTGGATTAACAACTCAAATGCTTATTAAACTTATGGAACTATGAAAACTGCAAATGAAAACTATATAAGTGGTATCATTTAAATTTGTCAAATTTGTAAAATTTAAACATTTCACCATCCAAAGTTTTAAACATTTCCACTTGGCTTTACCATCCATTCCTCCTTTTTATGTCTTTCATTAACCAATCTTGTAATCTGGAGAGTAAGGAATTTTTATATTTTTCTTTATTTAAATGTAGCATTTGGGAAATGGATTACAATTTTCCAGTTTCTAATAAAACATAAAATGCAAAGTATGTTGACTCATCAATTATCTTTTGAAGAGTTTTTCCTTTATGTATATTCCACAAAATGCTAATATATTTGGGCAAAGATATTCATTCATTGCATCATTTTTTAAAAGATAAAAATTCTAACATGACCCAAATGTTCATCAATATATGAAGAGGTTAAATAAATTATTGTATAAAATATAATGGAATATATGCAGATACTACAAATAATGTGGTACATACTTATGCTCATATGAAAATCTGTCAAAAGGGTAAGCTGAGTTAATAAGGCAAGAGTCACAGCAGTATATAAGATATTTCACTTTTGTTGAACAATACACACACAGACACAGAAAGTTTTCTGGAAAGATGCACAAGAAAATATTAACAGTTATTACTTTTGTGCAGTAAGTCTTGTCAGACTAAAGGAAGGGACTTTACTTTATACATTTCAGCACTGTGTGTGTATGTGTTTGTCAATCATAAACTTTTAATATTGTTAACATGAAAACTACACATCTTAAATATATAAAATAAAAAATAAAGAGAATTTTAAGAAAAGTGCTTGTGCTAAAGGACACATGTTCAGTTTTTGTTTTGTTATTTTTGTATTGTTTTCATATTTGGATTATTGGCATATAGGTTCCTAAGTCCTAAGGAGAGGGGTGGAGGGGAGACTTGAGGAAAGTAAGATATTAGATAGACAGGGGATCATCAGTCACCGGTTGTAATTTTTAATTTTGTTGTAAATATAAAATATGCTGCTTGGATTTTTGTAATCTCATGGCTTTCTGTCTGTTTGTTTATAACTATTTGACTTTTGTGTGTTTTCAGAGATGCCTTAGTAGACATGTACAGGGAAATCATTAGATAGTACTAACTATATATTTTAAACATAAAGTAATAAATATAATAAGTTATAGATTCTAAAAGAGAAGGGTTTAATTGAAACTGGCTTAAGCTAGTGATTTCAGAGACCCTAGTCACTTCAAATAGTTAGTTATATATTCAAGATTAGGAAACAAGAGGAAAGTCTATGTGGCAGTCTTCATCTTATAATTAGCCTTGGCTAAGTTACTTCCATTTGAATCTTAATTTCTGAGTTCGAAAAACAAAATGATAATGTCAGTCATATTAACTTCAAAAAAGGTAACTTTTTGGAATATTTTATTTAAAAATAGAGCTCAGAATAATAATATTAAATTATCTTGATGCACTAATTACATGATATTTTAGTAAGAGAAATGAAATGCTTTCAACCAAATTGTTATTTGCTTTCTGTTTGCTTAAAAAAAAAAATGCCAAGAACTGTAGGTTAAATTCATACAAGTCTTGTTTCATTTAATCCAGAGAACAACCTATGGAGTAAGTATAGTTATTTTTATTTTATAGATCGGTTAAGTAGCCTAAGAGAATTTAGGTAAGTGTCTCAATTGTACATAGCTGGTAAATGATAGATTCAGGGTATGCACTCATGACTGACTAAATGTCCATAGTCTACTTACAACCACTACTGTGTAATCTTGGAAAAATAGCTTAGCCTCTCTAAATCCAAGACTACATATCTTTAAAATGGAATATTGATACCATCCTTAATAATTCCTGGACAAGGTTTGGGCTTTAGAAGTCTTTCTCCAGCATGGGCCTCTTCCTTCAGCTCCACATAGGCTAATAAAAGTTTAAGTTCTAATCTTCAGAGATATCCCTTTACTTTTTTTCTTTCTGTGTTTGGGGAATGTATTAGTCAGGGTTCTCTAGGGAAACTGAATCAATAGGAGATATGTCAATAATATGAGATTCTATAAGAGTCTTTCACGTGACCATGGAGATGCACAAGTCCAGGTTCCATAGGTAGGCTGCAAGCCAGGGCCTTTGATGAACATCTAATGAAGGTTCTTGATGAGTTTCCAGGAGAGGTTGGCTGTCCAAGGTGAGCTGAGAAATTCTCTCTGATTGCTGAAATCACTTCCCCTTTTCAGGCATTCAACTGATTGGATAAAGCCTCACTCATTGCTGAAGGCAATCTCCCTGATTGATATAGATGTAATCAGCTATCTATGCAGTAATCTCACTGGTGACTAAAGTCCATAAATGTCCTTGTATTACAATTAGCTCAGTGTTTGCTTGACCAAACACCTGGGCACAATTACCTGGCTGGGTTGACACATTAGCTTAACCATCACAGGAACAACAATGTAACAATCCCAACACTTGTAAGTTAAATAGTAAGACACTTATGCTTAATTAAAAGTATTCTCATAAAATTAAAGGAATGCGATATATATCAGTGGAGAGAACAACAGTATACGTGGGAATAGGAAAGTAGACCAATATATTGACGCAAGCTTGGGTATCTTAACAGGAAATGATGGAGACTGGCAAATTGGAGAACATTTGCCTTGGCAAAGGGAACAGCCACATATGATTTTCAACTGATTGTTGCCAGGAAGGAATGTGGGCGCAGATTTGCCAGATTGTCTAACTTTTCAAGAAAAGGCAAGAATGTGGATATTAATCCAAATATTAATGCAAATGCTTACAATTTGCAAAGGCTAGTTACAAATTAAAATATTCATAAAATATTATAGAAGGAAGGAAGAAGAAAGAGAGGTTAGGATAATGTCTATAAAATTTTGGTGTTTGGATACATATTGTGGTTTCTAAACCTTTGAAAGGTTTCCTGTGGACTTGTACATTAATGTACAAGGATGTTATGATATTTAAATGTGAAAATTCTTATAAAATAGCTAATATATTGTCTGATTCTAGATGATGCCTAATAAATAGAAGATATTATAATGCTTTTAGAAATTATTTGGTAAATTAATACAACTATTAACTAACAAATTTATTATATTTGGTAATTTAAAAATGCGATCCTACTGTGAGGTAGAGAGACTTGTTACTTTGATCTCTACAAGATGAAGAAAATGAAACTTGGGGGATGGGGAGGGGAAGGACACCTAGAAAGAGATGAGAGAGAGTAGGTAGAAGGTATGGAGAGGAGAGAGAAATTTGAGGGAGGGATAGAGATAGAGATTTACTTAAGGTAAAAAGAGTCTGGATTTGAATCCAGATTATCTGACTCCAGCATCTAGCTACTGTTGAAGAAATGGGGAGAATTCTAGTTTTGACTATGACATGCAAAAAGTTTGGATCATCATTCTCATCCTTACAAAAAGAAAATCCAAGCAAACTGAATAAATTACTTTTCTAAGACCCATCAGAGAACCATAGCCAAGATCTACTTACTTGAAGCAAAAGCCTGTGGAGTAAAAAACTAGTAGGAACACCTAAATGGTAATTTAGATGTATTTCTGATGGCTGCATGTGGGGTAATATGAGAGGGAGAAACTTCTCTGGGCATTGCAGTCTTAAGAGGGGCCTCCATATGGCAGCTTTACAGATAGAAATCCCAAAAGTTTTCATGATCAAGATCCAAGAAGATCTCAGGGCTCTGGCGAGGAGAGGGAAAGAATAGTCATTGTGAAATACATCCAGAGCATTCTACATAACAAAGACCATGAGTAGGAAAGTCTTTCCCAGAGATTTATCCTAGCTGGGAAAAGAGCATTTTTATCTCTCCAATTCCCTCTAGGCTTTTTGTCTCACCTAAAGGGGAATAAAAGAGATACCTCTGGGGATACACTTGGAAGGTCACAGTCTCCTAAAGAGCAAGATTTAATCACAGGAATACAGAATGCTTTCCCCACCCCAAAAACTTTATCACCACACTAACAGGGACAAAATGGAATCATTTAAATGCTCAATTAAAACCAGACAAGGCAGAAGCAAGGGGAGGAAAAAAAAAAAAAAAGAAAAGGTAAGTAAGAATACATTTAACAAATAGAAGAGTTTTGTTTTACTTTTCTAGCTGCTAAATAAAATACCATGCAATGGGTTGGCCTAAACAATGGGAATTTATTGGCTCCCTGTGTTGATACTAGGAGAAGTCCAAAATCAAGGCATCATTCTCTCCAGAAGACTGTGGCATGCTGGAACTGGCCGCTGTCTGTCCTTGTCCTTGGCTTTTCTGTCCCATGACATGGTCTCTCCTGGCTTCTCGTTTCTCTTCCATGCTCTTCTTACTTTCAGCTTCTGGTTGCTCTCTCTGACTTTCTCTGTCTGTGACCTTCCTGTAGGGCATTCAGTAATAGGAATAAAAACCATTCAGATTCAGCTGAGACATGCCTTAACTGAAGTAACTTCATCAAAGATCCTATTTATAATGGTTCACACCCACAGGAAGTTTTAAAAAAGATTCAGTCACAACATAATACCTAAAATGTTCAGGATTCAAATAAACATTATTCATCACATTAGGAAAATTTTAACTTGAATGAAAAGTAAAAATTAAGAGATGCCAACACTGGAAAAGATTTTAAAAGCAAAGTGGTTGTCTATACTGTGGGTTGGATAAGAAGAGTGGGTATGGCTATAAATAGGCAAATAGAGGTATCCTGTGGATAGAAATCATCTGTATCTCAACTGTATCAAAGTCAATATCCTGGATGTTATTATATATATTTGAGAGATGTTACATCTAGGTTATGGTAAATAGTAGATGAGAATGGTGACACTCTATTAACTTAAAATGAAACAATTAACTAAAAACAATTTTTAAAAAATTGTGTCAATTCTATTACATTTAATGTTTTCTTTTATTTTAAAAAGTTTATCTTTCTGTGGTGATAATAATAATTCAAGTCTAATGTATCTGATTTAACTGAAATGATCAAAATCATGAATAAGCACCAAAGGTAGATAACGGAAATTTTTTAAAAGTGCATTTGTTTCTAGAAAGATTTGTAATTACAAAGGTAGAACTTTAAAAGAATCAACATATTTGCTTTAACTCCCTAAGTGTGTTGGATGATAGGGGGAATCTAGCTTCAAATTAAATTTTACTTTGGATCATTTCTAATAAAGTATGCTTAAATAAAGAACTTGAGAAGTTGCTATTGAAGCAGTGCTTTTATACTTACTTTTGAAATTACAGTCAAGTTAGGAGCTTTCCTGAGAACAAACACCCAAGGATGACTCATCAACTGTCTAGCAAGTTAGATAAATAGGATAAAATCAGTGAAGAAGTTTGCAGAAAAATGTCTTCAATTTTAGCTTTAGGAATGCATTCTTCTGAGTAAAATGCAGAATAATTTGCAAGTTTATCCTTTAAGAAAGTTTGATTTGCATCTAAAAGCTTTGAGAATTCTATCTTGATCATTACATGCACCCTATAGTAAGTATAATTATCTTAGAAACATTTCATTTTCTCTTCATTTAAGTACCATGGCCTACTTGCAATTTTCAACATTCTCAGGGACTGTATTTCTATAAAAGTACTGTACTTAAACTAGGAATGAAGGTACATAACTGGGCATAAAGACAAAGAACTGCAATGTTCTGTAGTCCACATATGTTGAAGTCTTCCACAGTACAGACTCTTTGTTAGCTGTCAGGATAAGTGCCTCTAGCATGCGACTAAGTTAGTATGTGATCACCTTCAATTTTAGTTCCAAATATTGCCAATAGTAGCACCCTATCAACTGTTTCACACAGTAGAACATATTCTCTTTAGATTTTCTCCTCCTTAGCTCCTTCACCTTCGTTGTTCGATCTTTGTCATCTATCTACCTACTCATTCTTTGCTTTGGTTAGCTAAATTACCCCAGAGCCAATTCAAAATGAAAATTTCACTAAAGAATAAAATACCTAGTATGAACATTTAAAAGAGAGTAAGCCCAATCACCACACTGTTTGCTTTCATCTATTGTGAAAATTCATAGATATTCATATTTCAAAAATTAAACTTTCTGTTATTCACCATGGTCCAGAGATAATAATCTGTCCCTGAAAAGAAAGAGTATTAGCATTCTGTGAATGTTTTTAAAGCTTGCATGTCTTTCTTTTTTCTCCCTGTCTATTTTAAGGGATCAAACTACAAACCTTATTTATGAAAAACAAAGAAAACAAAACAAAACAACAACAAAAAATAGCAATTTCCCTCCTGGAACTGCAATCTCTCAGCACATTTTTCTCCTTATGATATGAATTTTGTGCCAGATTCTACATAATTGACAGATTTATGCACACTCATAGTAACTGGCTTGGTGCCTTTTATTTCTTGTGAAGTAGAGCTTCTACAATATCTTACGACTCAGCCAGAAGTTTTAGCACATTTTTGAGCAGGAAGTTGAACTTGCTGTAGTCTTAAAGTAAGCTTGCTGGTGAATGAAGTCATAATGCTGTGAAAGTAAGGCCACTACAGGTTGAAAAACAAAACAAAACAAAAACATTGTTGCTTTGAGGCTAGTGAGCAATAGGTCTTAAATGCATTGCTTAAAAACAAAGAAATAAACAGCTCAACACACAGCAAGAGAAGACATAAATCTTATGCTTCCAGATTTCAAGTTTGTTTGCTTTGTCTTCTCACAGGAAAATTAAATTAATGTTATTGACACTTTCTGTCTATTTTACCAAAGAAAAAATATGTGGTCTACCAAATGAGTATTATTTTGCTACCCTTAACTCAAAAGCCAACAGAGGAATGTTAGCATTTTACACTGATTGGTTTAATGATACAAGCACACTTTGATTCTTTCCTATACTGTGTTAGGCTATAGTTTCACTTCGAATACCTTGAATAAGCATATCAGAGGGCTTAGCATTCAATCCTTAGAAAGATAAACATCATATTAATAATAGGCTGGTTATCAGAATTGCATGATTTCTATTCATTATTTTGTATTACCTTAAATTACTATGTTCTATTATAATTTTTATCTATGGGGCCACAATATGTACAATGTTGCATTCTCTTAAATGTGCCAAGGGCAAATTTGATTCTGCACCAAATGGGCTTCTTGTTTTCTAAATAAAATCAGAATCATGAGTGGAATTAAATCTAGTGAGTCACATGATTTCTTCGGGCATCTGTGACAATTTGAAGATCATGTTCTTGGAACAAATCCATTCCTGTGGATGCGGGACCCTTTGTATTAAATTCACTTGAGCCTTTTTTTTTTTTT
>PVKH010020818.1:0-14493 GCA_004027955.1 Chaetophractus vellerosus | reverse complement strand
GATAGGATCTTTGAACATCCTGTTTACAAATGAGTCTGTACTCACAGGGCTGGGTGTTAGGACTTGATCATGTGTTTGTGGGGGGCACAATTCAATCTACCATACTATGATGTTGGACCTAATGCATCTTTGTGAAATCCTAGCTCCTACTCCATGGAACATGCTACATGGCCAACAACGTCTCTCCAGGTTTCTCCTTCCCAATAGCCTTGTTTCCTCCCACCCCGTCCCACTCTTATTTTCTTCCATATAGTATTGCTGGGGCATGGCTATGGGAGGGGAAGAGGCCTAGAGCAGAGCAGCTTGTATGGCTCTGTGCAATTTATGAAGCTCAACACCAGTGTTGTCTCATTAGCTTCTTAGACTGATCCTATGGAGCCGATAGAGCAGATAGAATTATTGTCTCCATTTCACAAGTAAGGAAACTGAGGCCCAGGGAGGCTAAGAACTTTGCCCATGGTTACCTATAACTGAATTTCTACCACTAAGCCTAGAGCTGCTTCCTCCTACAGGCCAGCCTCTGCGTGGACCAAATCTCAGATAGGAAGACCTGCATCTGACAACTCTTAGCGCCTCCTGCCCAGAGTCCCTGGCTTGGCTTTAGTGAGGGAGAGGCAGAAAGAGAGAGTGAGAATTAATAAATACCCTGACTTCTCAAATGGTATAAACTCTCCTCTTTTGTCCTTAGTTTAACCTCTTCAGCCACCCAAACCTTTCCCAGAGATGTGCTCTTTCGGGCCCTTGATTTCTGATAGTTTCTTGAAAGTGGCCGGCCTGGGTGGACAGAGTCACGTGCAGTTGAGCTCTTCACAACCTGTCCTGGCAGAATTGGCATGTCGGTGTGAGCTGTCATCCTCCTTGCACTGGACCCAAGGGAAAGAGATGACATTTTCTTGTGAGACTGAAGGGGGCAGGAACATTTGTGAGTTGTGAGGAAGGTTGTTTTTGCAAACCAAATGTGGTAGAATTTTTTTTTTTTATAGTCTTAGGAGATAGAAAATGTTTACTCAGAGAGAGCAGAAAATATTCCTCAGGTTGTTCCCGTCCATAACAGGAAGGAATGTGTCTCTAGCTGATGGGCTAGCCTAGCACTGCACGCCTTTCCTTCTTGCCTTAGAGAGACCAGCAAAAGTCTACGCAACAACAAAAGTCATAAAGTTGGTAATCGCTTAAAATTAGTTGGCAGTGATTGGTTCATAGAGCAGGGGTTCTCACTGGGGTGATTTTGCCCTCCAGGGGACATCTGGGAATGTCTGGAGACAGTTGTGGTTGTCACAACTGGAGGAGGGCTGTTATCATCTAGTGGCTAGAGGCCTGGGTGCTGTTTAACACCTTACAGTGCACAGGACAGTCCCCCAGCCACAAAGAATGATCCGGTCCAAAATACCAATGGTGCTGAATCACATTAGTCACACTATTGGTCCAATGTTTGGGTGCTGATATAGTTAAGAATTTGGAGTAGGGCAGCTCTGGTTGCTATGTGTTTTTTTTTTGTAATTTTTTTGCCTTTAAAAAAATAAATCTGCAAATGAGATATGCTCATGTTCTTACTGCAAAAGATTTAAACAATAAAGGAGTGAAGAGAACAAAATGCGACTGCTCTGCTACTCTTTTCTCTCATGCTTTTACCCTTTTATTTCCCACTCTCTCACCCCCATCCTGCGGTGTTCAAGGGGTCGTTGATGTGCATACACACTTTTTTTTTACATAAATGAGGTCATTTCATATTTTTTCCATTTAATTTTATGTCCTGAGAATGAGGAAGAGACTCATTAATGCTGCTTTAACCTTTTTTAACAGCTGCAATATAAACTTAAGTATTTTATGATAAGGTTATTATAGAAAAATGTGAAAAAATACAAAGAGAACTGAATCACCTGTAATACCACTATCTGTAAATAACTGCTATTGACATTTTGGTAAATAAACTTCCGTGCCCCTCAAAGTTTCACAAAGAATAAGTGATCTCATATTGTCCAACTTAGAATAGCAACAAACACCTCTGTGCATTGCTCTATGCCAGGCAGGATTCCATTTAATCTTCACAATAACACTGTGAATGAGGTGCTATTTTAGTCCCACTTTATGGATCAGGAGACTGAAACACTCAGAGGCAGTCTGGCTGAGTCCTTGCTTTTACTCCTGCACTGTGCCTGTCTAGAAAAATAATTACCTGGGAGTTGGGGAAACTTTGGTGAAATCCCACTGATCTTCATTGAAGGTCAGCCACGTGCTCAGCACTGTTGTAGCCCTCTAGGAGCTCCTGGTCTCCGGGGGTGACAGGTGGACAGACAGCAGTAGGTCGGTGGACTGAGTATGGTAACAGGGCACGCTTCAGGAGGCCACAGTCACCACTTAATTTATGCCAGAACTCCAGGAGGGGAATCCTGAGCCATTCTTAATTAAAAATGGTCCATCATTATTATGCAGCCTTTGTACCTCTGAGTTTTGAAGCATGCCTAATCATAATTTGCTTTATAATCTTGCTCCTGAGTTTTATAGCAGGAGATGTCAGTAATCAAAATAACTCTTCAGGCTTCATAGAAAAAGTAGGGTTTGGAATGCCATTGTTTAAGTTTTTCATTTGCAGAGCGGCCCTTTAGACATACTTGTCATTGTTTCCCAACTTGCAAATGTGTTTCACTAAATGATGACTTTTAAAAAATCAATTTTATTGATACATATTAATAAAGCATAAAGTCCATCCAAAGTGCACTATCAGTGGTATTTGGTATAATCACATAGTTGTGCATTCATCACTTCAATCATTATTAGAGCATTTTCATTATTCCAATAATAATAATAATAATAAACAAGCAAAAAAAAACAATAGAAAAAGCTCTACCCCTTAATAATCACCTCTCAATCTCTCTATGCTACCCCTGCTGTACATAGCAGCTCTTCTATTTCCATCTTTATAATTTATTTGTATTTATATTTTGTGTAGATAGAGTCAAACAAGATGTAGTACCTTTTGTCTAGTTTCTTTCACTTTGTATATTTCATTTTTTTACCCTTAATGGAAGATCATTAATATATTACTAAACACTACTGTCCATATTTTGTTTGATTGTATCTTGTAATAGTAACATACATTTGTTCAGTTTCAAAGAAAAACAGTCTTTGAAAAAGTCTTCTATATGCAATATTACCCATATTCATATTTCACATGAGGTTTTATTATGCTTTTCAGTCCCATGTTGCATTTTTTAGCTTTCCTTCTAGTAATACACATGACTTTAGACTTTCTCTTTCAAACAACTCATACCCATCCATTAGCACTGCTAGTTACAAACACTATAATGTGCTTTCACTGTTTCTATTCATTTCCAAAGATTTATGAACAATCTTTTAACCAATTCTGCACAGATTAACCCTCAGCTTTCCATTCTCTAACCTCATTCTCTTTTCTAGTGACCTGTATTCTAGTTATTAATTTCATGAGTTTATGTAATATATTTAGTTCCTAATAGCACAATCATACAGTATTTATCATTTTGTATCTGGCTTGCTTCACTCAACATAGTGTCTTCCAGGTTCATCCATGCTGTCATATACTTCACAACTTCATTTCTTCTTACAGCTGCATAATATTCCATCGGATGCATATACCACAGTTTGTTTATCCATTTATCAGTTGATGGACACCTGAGTTGTTTCCGTCTTTTGGCAATCATGAATAATGCCGCTATGAACATTGGTGTGCAGATGTCTGTATGTGTCACTCCGCTCAGTTCATCTGGATATATACCCACTAGTGGTATTGCCGGGTCACATGGCAAATCTATATTCAACTTCTTTAGGAACTGCCAAACAGTCCTCCACAGTGGCTGTACCATTCTACATTCCCATCAACAGTGAATAAGTGTTCCTATCTCTCCACATCCTCTCCAACATTTACAGTTTTCTGACTTTTTAATGGTGGCCAATCTAATAGGAGTGAAAAGATATCTCATTATAGTTTTTTAAAAAATTATTATTATTATTTTTTATTTATTACATATCCCCCCCACCTTTCTGCTTGCTCTTGCTGTGTGTCCATTCTTCTGTGTGTTTTTTTCTATGTCTGCTTCTTGTCTCCCCCCCGTCTTTGCGGCGACGTGCCGAGTCGGCCCTCCGTGGCGGCGGCTCGCTCCGTTAGAGGGTGGCTCCATTCCGTTTTCACGGGCGGCTCTGCTCCATGTTTTGCGGGCAGCAGTCCTCCATGTTTTTGCGGGCTGCTGGCTTCCACAGTTCCCGGGCAGCAGCTCCGCTTTTCACGGGTGACTTTGCCATGCCCGTGGGGGCTCCGCCCTGCCCGTGGCGGCTTTTTGCCTTGCCCACGGCAGCTCTGCCCCGCCCACGGCGGCTTGCCTTTCTCAAGGCTGTCTGCCCGCTCGGAGAGGTCCCCGGGAACCGAACCCAGGGCCTCCCATGTGGTACCCCAGCGCACTCTTTATCCACTGAGCTATCTAGCCGGGCCCCTCATTATAGTTTTGATTTGCATTTCCCTAATCACTAGTGATGTTGAACATTTTTTCGTGGTTTTTTTTTTTTTTCCGTTTGTATTTCTTCTTTGGACAATTGTCTACTCAAACCTTTTACCCATTTTTAATCAGGTCATTTGTCTTTTTATTGTTGAGTTGTAGCATCTCTTTATATATCATGAATATTAAGCCCTTATTGGATATGTGATTACCAGATATTTTCTCCCACTGAGTCAGCTGCCTTTTCATCCTTTTGACAAAGTCCTTTGAGGTGCAAAGGTGTTTGATTTTGAGGACGTCCCATACACCTATTTTTTCTTTTGTTGCTTATGCTTTGGGTGTAAGGTCCAAGAAACCAACACCTACTGCAAGATCTTGAAGATGTTTCCCTACATTTTCTTCTACTACTTTAATGGTCCTGGCTTTTATATTTAGGCCTTTGAGCCATTTTGAGTTGGCTCTTTTATAGGGAGTGAGATAGGGGTCCTCTTTCATTCTTTTGGTTATGGATATCCGGTTTTCCCAGCACCATTTGTTGAAGAGACTGTTTTGTCCCGTTAACGTGGACTTGGTAGGTTTGTCAAAAACCGGTTAGCCGGTTAGGGTCTATTTTGGGACTCTCAATTCTATTCCACTGATTAGTGTATTTATCTTTATGCCAATATCATGCTGTTTTGACCACTCTGGCTTTGTACTGTGTTTCGAGATCAGGCAATGAGAGTCCTCCCACATCGGTCTTCTTTTTTAGGATGTTTTTGGCTATCCAGGTGCCCTTTGCCTTCCAAATAAATTGGTAATTGCCTTTTCTATTTCTATAAAGTAGTCTGTTGGAATTTTGATTGGTGTTGCATTGCATATATACATCAGTTTGGGTAGGATTGACATCTTCATGATAGTCTTCCAATCCATGAACACGGAATGTCTTTCCATTTGTTTAGGTCTTCTTTGATTTCTTTTAGCATTGTTTTGTAGTTTTTTTTGAATATAGATCCTATATTTCTTTGGTTAAATTAATTCCTAGATATTTGAGTCTTTTTGTTGCTATTGGAAATGGATTTTTTCTTTCCTGATTTCCTTCTCAGATTGTTCAATACTAGTGTACGGAAACATTACTGATTTTTGAATGTTGATCTTTTATCCTGCTACTTTGCTGAACTTGTTTATTAGCTCAAGTAGTTTTGTCATAGAAATTTCAGAATTTTCTAAATATAGGATCATGTCATCTGCAAATAGTAAGAGTTCTACTCCCTCTTTTCCTATTTTGATGCCTTTTATTTATTTTTCTTGTCTAATTGCTCCAGCTAGAACTTCTAGTATAATGTTGAATAACAGTTTTGACCCTGGGCATCCTTGTCTTGTTCCTGATCTTAGAGGGAAAGCTTTCAATCCTTCTCTATTGAGTACGATGTTACCTGTGCAATTTTCATAGATGTCCTTTATCATATTGAAGAACTTTCTATCTTTCGAAGTGTTTTTATCAAGAAAGTATGCTGTATTTTGTCAAATACTTTTTCTTTATCAATTGAAATGATCATGTGTTTTTTCCCCTTCCATTTGTTGATGTGGTGTGTATTACATTAATTGATTTTCTTATGTTGAACCACCCTTGCATACCAGGAATAAATCCCACTTACTCTTGGTGTATAATTCTTTTAATATGCTGTTGGTTTCTATTTTCAAGTATTTTGTTGAGAAATTTTGCTTCTATGCTCACTAGAGAGATTGGTTTGTAATTTTCTTTTCTTGGAGTATCTGTATCTGGCTTTGGTATTATGATGATGTTGGCTTCATAAAATGTGTTGGATAATTTTCATTTCTTTTCAGTTTTTTGGAAGAGTTTAAACAAGGATTGGTGTTAATTCTTCTCAAAATGCTTGGTAGAACTCAGCTGTGAAGCCACTGTTCCTTTGTTGGGGGGAGATTTTTTTTTTTTTTTAAAGAGGTATCATGAATTGAACCTGGGGGCTCGTACATGCAAAGCAAAGGATGTACTTCAACCATTGAAGTACATCCACTCTGCTGTTTGGAGATTTTTGATTATTAATTCAATCTCTTTAGATATGATTGGTTTGTTGAGTTCCTGTATTTCTTGAAGAGTCAATGTAAGTTGTTCGCATTTCTAGGAATTTGTCCATTTCACTTAGGTTGTCTAATTTGTTGGCATACAGTTTCCTCTCAATATCCTCTCATTATCCTTTTAATTTCTGTGGTGTCAATTGTAACACCCCCCCCCCTTCATTTCTATTTTATTTATTTGCATCTTCTCTCTTTTTTTAAATTTGTCTATTTAGGGGTTTGTCAATTTTATTGATCTTCTCAAAGAACCAGCTTTTGGTTTTGTTGATTTTCTATTTTTTTCTCCTCAATTTCATTTATTTCTGTTTTAATATTTATTATTTCTTTCCTTCTGCTTCCTTTGGGATTGGTTTAATTTTTTTTTCTAGTTCCTCTAGTTAGGGCTTTGATTTTAGCTCTTTTTAAATACAGGTGTTTAGGGCTATAAATTTCCCTCTCAGCACTGTCTTTGCTGCAGCCCTTAAGTTTTGATAAGTTGTGTTCTGATTTTCATTCATCTCGATATATTTACTAATTTCTCTTACAATTTCTTCTTTGACCCACTGATTGCTTAAGAGTATGTTAGTTAGCCTCCACACATTTGCAAATTTTCTCCTTCCTCATCTATTATTTTTTTTAACAAATCAATTTTATTGATACATATTGATAAAGCATAAATCCATCCAAAGTGTACAATCAGTGGTATTTGGTATAATCACATAGTAGGGCATTCATCACTTCAATCATTATTAAAGCATTTTCATTATTCCAATAATA
This sequence comes from Chaetophractus vellerosus, assembly GCA_004027955.1. Classification (NCBI taxonomy): domain Eukaryota; kingdom Metazoa; phylum Chordata; class Mammalia; order Cingulata; family Chlamyphoridae; genus Chaetophractus; species Chaetophractus vellerosus. Next base: position 7,195 of record PVKH010020818.1, on the reverse strand, counting down.
ATAGTCAAAAACAAAGACAAAAACTTGTCACCTTTCAATCTCTATGCTTCCCCTGCTGTACATAGCTGCTATTCTGTTTCCATCTCTCTGGTTTATTTGTATTTATATTTTGTGAAAACAGCCTTATACATGCAATATTACCCATATTCATATTTCACTCTTCCCTATTTGATTTCCCATGCATTCCATCATGATCTGAAAAGGTGATTTATATAATTTCAATCTTTTTATATTTATTTCAGCCTTCTTTGTGACCCAACATGTGGTTTATCCTGGAGAATGATCCATGAGCACTTGAGAAGAATGTATAACCTGCTGATTTGGGATGCAACATTCTGTACATTAGGTCTAGCTCATTTATCATATTCTTCAGGTTCTCTGTTTCCTTGTTGATCTTCTGTCTTGTTGTTCTGTTTAATGTTTTGAGTGGTGTGTTGAAGTCTCCAACTATTATTGTAGTGGTGTCTATTTCTCTCTTCAGTTTTGCCAGAGTTTGCCTCATGTATTTTGGGGCACGCTGGTTAGGTGCATAGATAATTATGACTGTTACTTCTTCCTGGTGAATTGTCCCTTCTATTTTTTTTATTTTTAAAGATTTATTTTATCTATTTATTTATCCCCTCCCCTTGCTGCTTGGGCTCACTGTGTCCATTTGCTGTGCGTTTTTCTGTATCTGCTCATCTCCCTTTGTTGCATCATCTTGCTGTGCCAGCTCACCGCACCGCGGAAGGCTTGCCTTTACCAGGAGGTCCCAGGAATAGAACCTGGGGCCTCCCATATGGTAAACGGGAGCCCAACCACTTGAGCCACATCCGCTTCCCTGTCCCTTTTATTAATATTTAATTTCCTTCTGCATCTCATTTTGAATTTAATGTCTGTTTTGTCTGATATTAGTATAGCTACCCCTGTTCTTTTTTGGTAACTGTTTGCATGGAATATCTTTTTCTAACCTTTCATTTTCAGCCAATTTGTATCCCTGGATCTAAGGTGAGTCTCTTGTAGACAACATATGGATGGCTCATATTTTATTATCCATTCTTTCAGTCTATATCTTTTGATTGGGAGATTTAACCCATTCACATATAGTGATATTACTGTAAATGAATTATTTACTTCCACCATTTTATTCTTCAGCTTTCATATTTCATAGCTTATTTTTGTCTGTCTTATTACTCTTTTGGTTATCCTTTCTGCTATTCTTGCCTTCTACACTCTCCTCCAGGCCCCTCTCCTGTCTTTTTCTTAAATTTCATTAAATTTCCCTTTAATGCTTCCTGCAAAGCTGGATTATTTTTTATGAATTCTCTTAGTTTCTGCTTATTTGTGAATATTTATAACTTACCTTCATAGCTGAAGGACAGTTTTGCTAGATAGAGAATTCTTTCAATATCTTAATTATAACATACCACTGTCTTCTTGCCTCCACGGTTTCTGATGAGAAATCCACACTAAATCTTACTGGGCTTCCCTTGTATGTGGTAGTTTGCTTCTCCCTTGCTGCTCTCAGGATTTTCTCTTTCTCTTTGGTATTTGATATTCTGAGTAGTATGTGTCTTGGAGAAGGCCTATTTGGATTTATTCTGATTGGGGTATGCTTTGCTTCTTGGACATGTAAATTCATTTCTTTCATGAGAATTGGGAAATTTTCAGCCATTGTTTCTGCAGATACACTTTCTGCCTTTTCCCTTTTTCTTCTCCTTCAGGAATGCCCTTGACATGCGTGCCATTGCGCTTTGTGCTGTCATTCAACTCCCTGAGCTTCCTGCTCAATTTTTCCCATTCTTTTCTCTCTCTGTTCTCCATCTTCAATTTCAGCTGTTCTGCCTTCTGCATCACTTATTCTTTCTTCTCTCATTTTGAGTATGCTGTTGTATGCCTCTAATGTGTTTTTGTTCTCACCTATTATGTCTTTCATTCCCATGAATGCTGTTATTTTTCTATTCAGGTTTTCAAATTCTTCTTTGTGCTCACCCAATGTCCTCTTAATGTCCTTTGTCTTTCAACTCATTGATTTGATTTAGGAGATCTGTATGAATCTTGTTGACTAGTTGTCTCAAATCTTGTATCTCTTTTGGGGCTTTGATATAGTTCTTTGCTTGGGCCATTTCTTCCATTTTCTTAGCATAGCTTGTAATTTTTTTTTCTGATGTATAGGCATCTGATTATGATGGTGAGTTTACTCTGATGCTCACTTTCTCTCTTTTGCATAGGGATTTATTGGTGGGGAGGCTGTGTGTTACTGCTCTTCTTTGATTCTTGGTTCAACTTGTTCTAGATCTTTAGGATTGTCTCTGTTTAGTTGCCAAAATCCAGACCATAGACCCCGTAATGGGTTGCAGACTAGCTTCCAAGGGCCTTGGGGAGAGAGGCTGTACAGGCTCCAAAAAGCCTCTCATGTGTTTAGTTTTAATTTCCTCTCATACACTTCCTTGGTCCACCAGCAGATGGCACTCTTCAGTAGACCATGTAGTTCAAACCCTGGTTGGTGTGTGTTTACTGCAACACTTGATGGAACAGTGTGACAGAGGATCCTGCCTCAGGGCTATTTAGAGCCTCACAAACCAATCTTCCTCAGAGGCTGTTCTCCCACCTTTGATGGCAGCCCCCTTCCTTTTCCTGGGTAGGAAATAATTTCACCCATCTTTGCATCCTCAACAACCAGTCCTGGTCAGTAGGGAGGGTGTTTGTGAGGGTTGAATCTTTTTCCTCCCTTCCTGGCTCCCAGGGCAAACTGGCATGGCACCCCCCTCCCACGCCCCCCACCCCCCCAGCCTGGAAGGGCTTGCGGTACACGGCGGACCAAATTTGTTGGCCAAAAGCTGAATCAGCCTTAGGTTGCCTCCCTTTCCTTTTTCCTGGGGAGGTGAACTCCTGTGGCTCCCTCTGTCCATAGCTGCAGAGTGGTAAAAGCTGTCTTCTGTGAGGGTGAGGGAATAGGCACTGGCAGCTGCAGCGTCAGCTTTTACTCATAGAGTTTTCCCATTGAGAGTCTTTTCCTTTGTTCCTCTCTCTTCTGGGTGGCATTCAACCTTCCCCTGGTGCCCTAAACCCTAAAACATTTGTTTCAGGCCATTTCTGCCTGTACTCTAGCTATTTTTCTGGGAGAGGAGAGAGTCCCATATCTTTCTAGTCCTCCATCTTCTTAATGATGATTTTTCAATAGGTAAAGATCTCAAAATATACCGGCACCGTATTCTAATATAATCCAGTTCAAGGAGCCCTTACTTAGCTCCAAGTGCATGTCAGGCACTGTGATGGGAGCTGGGGAAGAGCTCACAGGTGTGTTTACAATATATTGTGACAATGTGATGAATAATATGATAGAAGTAACACACATTGGGTTATAAGAGTCTGGAAGAGGACAACCAAGCAGGCAGCCCTTGTCTGTGCTGTAGGACTGCAGCACATAGGGTGACTTACTGTCTTGGTTTGCTTGGGACTGGGGGCTTTCTTGGGATGCAGGATATTCAGTGCCAGCATTAGGAAAGTCCTGGGCAAACTGGGGCAAGTTGGCCACCATAGCATCATGGATAGGCAAGGACTCTTAGCTTCCTGTGAGCCCTCTGGCCAAGTCACTTAGCCATCCCATGTAAAATGGGGAAAGTAGACATGACCACTAATGTCTTTGGTAATGAGAGAGTTCTGGTTATTCAAACCCCTTAAGGGAGTCCTAGCTTTACCTCTATTGGCTATGGTATGGTGAGGTTTCAGCATCTTCCAGGCCATTCGAGCTGTTTCATTGTTGTAAGGCTGGGAGGCTGGCTACAAACAGGCTTCCCAACCGACTGGACTGTGGGGAATTTGCAGTTAGCCCTGGCCGTCAGACTGCTATGGAAGGCTGACTCCTGCTCCCTTGCCAACTGGCTACTGCTGGAATATGTCATATGAAATCCGACCATAAGAGGGTTGAACATAGAATATTAGTTTTAGTATATGTGCTGCTGAAGCGAGCACTGAACATAGTGTATTAGTCAGGATAGGGGTTCAAGTGAATGAGAAAGAGATCCAAATTTCATAGTAACGCAAATATGATAGAAGTTGACTTTCTCAAATATAAATTGGACTTCATCAAAATTAAAAACTTTTGTGCATAAAAGACATTATCAAGAAAGTAAAAAGAAAACAAACAGAATGGGTGAAAATATTTGGAAAGCATATATCTGATCAAGGTGTAATATCCAGAATATATAAAGAACTCCTACAACTAAACAACAAAAAGAGAAACAATTAAAAAATGGGCAAAGGACTTGAACAGACATTTCACCAAAGAAGATACACAAGTGGTTAGTAAGCACATGAAAAGATGCGCAAGATCATTAGTCATTAGTTCAACATCAAAATCACAATGAGATACAACCTAACCCTATTAGGTTGACTATTCTTAAAAATATATATGCAGAAAATTACTGGTGTTGGCAAGGATGCAGAGAAATAGGAACCTTAGTATGTTGTTTGGTGTGAATGTAAAATGGTGCAGCCAGTGTGGAAAACAATTTGACAGTTTCTCAAAAAGTTAAACAGGACAGAAAAAGCCTGGAAGGATATTATTAGGACATATGAAAAAATTGAAATAGAGGCTGTAAGCCTTTTATCCATGAAATTTCTTGAACTTGATAACTCTACTTAAGGTAGTTACATGAGAATAGACCCTTATTCTTAGGAAATGTATATAGAGTATTAAGTGTTCAAGGAGTGTGATGTGTTCAACCTACTCGCAAGTGGTTAGAAAATAGATAAATATAGAGAGATGGATGGATAGATAGGTAGATGGATGGATAGAATGTTATGGCAAATGTGGCAAAATGTTAAAGGGTGGTGGATCTGAGTATCTGGATGGGGCATATGTTAAGTTCTCCGTATGGGTTTTGTATTATTTTTGTAACTGTCCTATAAGTTTAAAATTATTTCAAAATAAAAAGTTAAAAACGTGCAAGCCCAGAGAAGAGTTTAAGGGCCCAGATTCCTACTATTATTTTTTAATTAATTGATTAATTAATTAATTATCATCCCTAGGGTGTGGCCTCATCCGTGTGGTCCAGGAATGCTCACTACCCTGTGTGATTTCCAGCCAGTAGGAAGGGGGGGAGAGGGGAGAAGAATGGCAGGTCAATTCCCTGTAGGAGTTCAACCCAGACGTTGCACATATCGCTTCTCACATACCATTGGCCAGAATTAAGCCACTAGGAGGGCATGAGGGAAATGTATCTTTATTCTAGGATCATATGTCCAGCTAGATGTTCCATTACTAAGAAAGAAGGGAAGATAAGTAGTGTCTGCCACATCTGGAAAGCCAAGGTATGATAGAGATGTTGTTTACTGAGCACAGAATTGAAGAGGTGAGAGTTGGATGTTTAACACTCACAACTTATATCTTGGTTTTTGATCCATTTTGAGTGGGTTTGATTTTTTGATGGAATCACGAGTACTTTTCCAGTAGACTATAAGCTCCATGAAGCCATGGACTGCATCTCTTTTATTTACCACCATCTTAGACTGGTGCCTAGTATATCTAGAGGCTCAGTTATGTTTGTTGAATGAATTAGTGAATGATCTCTCCTCTTCTCTTCACTCCTTAGAAGTGTTAAACCCATTTAATTTAGGGCAGATATTTTTCTGGTACACCCAGGCTTCACTGGCTCTTCTTTCTCTGGGCCCTGGTGAGAGTGTCTTTCTCTAAGGCAATAGTCAAATATTTCACAGTTCAACTCTGAATGTTGCAGAAACTTTCAGATTTCCTGTTCTTATTTACTGAAATAATTTACTACCGTATGCTACTGAACTTAACTTCTTTTATTTTGCTGCTGATTCTCTATGTATCATAAAGTAAAACTTTGCTGTTTAAGAAGTCAGATCAAACAATTTAATGCCCCTGAGCCTTTGACATGTCAGACTTGGTTAACAGCATCCACACATCTCCAGAATTTGGGAACTTGAGCTTTTTCTGATATTATTTTTGTAGGTACAGACTGGAAAAGGCCTTGATTTTCTTCCTGAAAGGCATGTTTGAGGAGGAAGCTCTTCTTGGTAGGAGAGCAACTTTGCAAACATTTTTGGGTAAGCCTGGGGCTCATTTGAAATGAAATCTTTGTGAGATTGTCAGGCAAAGATTGTGATTTGGGCTTGTGGGAACTATGCCTCGTGTTAGGCCCATGGGCAAGCTCTCAGGACCACATCCAGATGTGGGAAAGGTGGGAAATAATTACCCCAAATTTGCATACCATTAGCATATGCCTACATAGATAGAGTTCACATTCCAGTATTTTCTAGAGTATTCTTGTTGAAAAATAATCCTCTCTTTCCTACCATGGGGATCTCAGATGAGATGGAGACTGAATACAGGCAGGGAAGGGAAAGGTGGGAAAGTGAGTTGTGAACCAGTGAATGGTCGTCAAACAATCCTGAATCTGTAATGATTGTGAACTTCGTGGTGCTTTTACTATGTGCCAGGTGCTGTGTTAAACTCCTACAGGTTTATATCATTTAATCCCAGAGCTTTAGGTGGTGAGTACTATCTTGACACATTTTACAGCAGGGGAAACTGAGGGTCAGAGTGGTTAGACAAAATTACACAACTAAGACGTAGCTGTGTCATATTTCAAAGCTAGGAAGTCTGATTTTAAGCACAAAGACCTTGCTGGACTTCTGTTTCAGGCAAATAAGTGGATCTCATTCATGGTTTTTTTAGTTGGAGTACATGCTTATCTGTTGAATTTCCTCATTCTACAAGTTCACTTGTGAACAATAGCATTTTATTCTGGAATGTTAGAAATAATGGCTATAAGAGGGGAGCTCACCCTTATTTAAAGGAAACAACTCTGTTAAGGGTTAAGCTGGGGGTAGTGCTAAATATAAATAGAATATAACACTTTTTGGGAATTTGCAGGGCAGGTGGGGAAAGTCAATTAGGACCATGCAAGTGAGGATAAAAGAGTTGAGGAGTCAAAGTGATTTTGGAGGTGGGGGTGGGGCTCAGGGGACTATATGGCCAGATGGAACCAAGGGACACAGATTCCCCCAAATGGCCCGGAGGGTCAGTGGACATGATTCAGGGCTTGACCACCTGGCGACCTGCTGTGGACCTCAGCTGGGAGCAGAATGTCTGGTGCGTCCTTTACTTGTGTAATTGGAGGTTGTCCTCTGAGGGGCAGTGAGAGCCGTTGAATGGGGAAGAGATAGTGGTACTAAATGCTGAGTT
>PVKH010020817.1:0-14493 GCA_004027955.1 Chaetophractus vellerosus | reverse complement strand
CTGCCCTGCCCGTGGCAGCTTTTGCCTGTCCGTGGCAGCTTTTTGCCCTGCCCACGGCGGCTCCGGCCCGCCCATGGCGGCTTGCCATTCTCAAGGCGGTCTGCCCGCTAGGAGAGGTCCCCGGGAACCGAACCCAGGGCCTCCCATGTGGTTTCCCAGCGAGCTCTTTATCCACTGAGCTATCTAGCCGGGCCCTCATATATGCTTTTGTGATTAACTTTTTACTGTGAAGTTATGGAACCCTCTTTCATATATTTTTGTTTGTGCTCTTTTTTATTCTTGACCAATAACTGTCTATTTTATTAGCTTTTATAAAGGAGTAGCTTTTGGTTTCATTGATTTTCATTATTATACGTTTATTTTTTTCTATTATATTAACTTTTGTTACTGTTATCATTTCTTCCCTTCTGCTTTCTTTGTGTTTTCTCTGTTATTTTCTTTTACTTTCATTAATTTTCAGCCTTTCTTCCTTCCTAATAAGGCTACACATCTCCCACCAATTTTTATATTAACATTTTCATCATTGTTCAGTTTTAATTATTTAATATATTTTTTAGTTGTCCTTTTGCAATGTGTCTTAATTTTTGAAACCATAGATTGTGTAATATATATGATTTTGATGCTTTTGCAATTGATAAGACTTGTGAATTTTGTAAATGTTTTTTTTTCTTTTTTTGAGAACAATGTGTGGTCTCTGTTGAAGGCAGTATTCTTCATAAGCCCCTTAGATCAATTTTGTGAATTGAGTTGTTAGATTATTTACTTTCTTCCTAACTTCATTGATTATTTGACCTACCAATTACCTAAAGAGGGGCTAAACTCTCCCTCTATGATTCTGGATTTGTTCATTTCTCTTTTTAACTGAGCTATGTTATTAGATGTGTATATAAGTTTAGAATTGTTATAACTTTCTTATGAATTGTTCTTTTGTCATTATGTAATGACCCTTGTTATCCATAAAAATACTTTTGCCTTAAGATCTATTTTATTATTATTTGCCTTACATATCTTTTCCCATTGTTCTAGTGTTAACATATCTGTTTCCTTGTATTTCAGAAGTATTTTTTGCAAATAGAATATATGTGGATTTATATTTTCAGTTTTAATTTTAGTCTCAAAAACTTGTTTTTTCTTTAGTTAGCAGTTTAGACCATTTACATTTATTTTGATTGCTATTATATTTGGATTTGTTTCTCTTATTTTGATTTTTCTACTTATCTTGCATTTCCCCCCTTTTGCTTGTTTCTCTTTTCCTGCTTTTTGTTAAACTAGTTAATTTTTCTTATTTGCCTTTTCCCTCTTAAAGTTATATATTCCATTTATATTTATTTTGTGGTTATCTTTAAAGTTTTAACATGTACTCTTAACAAAGTCTAAAATTAGTTCTCCTAAAAATAAAAATCTTAGAACACTTAACTCTTATCATTCTTCTCCCATAACATATATTATTGTTGTTCAGTATATTAGGTCCAGTTTTTGTTTTATACCTCCTTAAATAGTCATTATTTTCATCATTATATTCATTATCTTTCTCATTGTTTGTTATAAAATTAAGGACTTTATTTTTTAGAGTAGTTTTCATTCACAGAAAAATTGGGCAGACAGTAGAGAGTTCCCATATGTTCTCTGTGTGCAGGAGTAATAGTAGGGGAAACTGCATACATTTGGGAGGGGAGTTTGCACAGGCTGTACTCTTTTTTTTTTTTTTTTTTTAAGATTTATTTATTTTATTACATATCTCCCCTTCCCCCCGCTGCGGCAACGCGCCGAGAGTGGTCACTGCGCAGGCGCGGCTTTCCCCGCTTGTGGGCGGTCTCTGCGTCTGTTCACGGCTGGCGCTTGCTTCAGTTCGCGGGTGGCTGGCTGCACTCCATCCGCGGGCGACCTGCCCCGCCCGTGGCGGCTCTTGCCATGTCCGTGGCAGCTTCTTGACAGGCTGTACTCTTAACATCTTGCATTAGTATGTTATGTTTGTTACACCTGAAGGGCCAACATTAAAACATTATTAGGTAAAGTCCATAGTTTGCATTAGGGGCCAGTCTGTGATGTATACTTATATGGTTTGGACTAATTTATATGATCATGATCATGTATCATTTGCTACAGTATCATAAAGCATAGTTTCATTGCCTTAAAAATGCCCTGTACTCCACCTATTCATCCCTCCCTCCGGGCTTCCCTCTTGCCTCTCTTCCTCCCTTCATCAAATATTCATCGAGGGCCTGATGTGTGTCAAGGATATAGGACCTGGTTTTTGCTATCAAAATAGTCATAATCTAGTGTGAGATCTAGACAAGAAAATAGTTAAGTAGAATTTTGGGTGGCTGACTTCTGTCTTAAAAGGGTAGCCACCATAAGGGCTTGATTTTCCTTCTCTTGATTGGATCTTCAATTCCATTCAAAGAAAGTCACTAATATCAGTTGATAACCTGCCAGATACTAGGCAAAATCTCCACTAACCAAAGCACAGATGTGGCCCCATGGCTCGCTACAATTTGCAGATAATATGAGTTGCAGATAATATGATTGTCTACTGAGGGAATGTAGAAGAAGCGATTGAAAAACATATTAGAAATAATAGTGACATTCAATAAATTGTTTGTTATTAGGTAGGATTAAGTTTAACTGAGACACACACACACACACACACACACACACAAACCCAAACAGTGACTTAACCCAGATAGAAAATTATACAGGAAAATTATATGAAGAAAATTGGATAAGAAAAAGATTTTAGTAAATTGATGTTCCTTGAAGGTAGTATTTCTCAGTGGGTAGAATGGAATTTAAAATATTCATTTAATGCAAGTTCAACACAATATTTTGGAGATTTATTTAGGGATTTTGGAAAGATGAGTTCATCTGGAGAAAGAGACAAAGGAAAATAATCAAGACAACATTGAGAAAATATTTTGAGAGGGAGCTATAATATCTTCTCATATGGCAAAATACATTATAAAACTGCAATAAATAACATGGTGTTATTGTACTAGGACTAGAAGAAAAACCATTTTGATGAATAAAAATGCATGTAGTATATCTTTATTATACACACATACACATTTATTATATGATAATTTGGAATTTCAAACCAGCAGGTAAAGTATGGATTGACACATATTTGTTAACCACTGGGAAAAATAAAGATGAAGCCATCCATACAGCACATCTCATACCATACTTAATTCTAGATGGAATTAAGATTTATGTGCAAAAAAAGAGAAAATGTAAAAAAAAAAAAAAAGATAGACATAGCAAGAGATTATGTAGGTGAATATTTTCCATACTCTGTGGCAGCAAAATTGTTCCTAATGCAGAACCAAAGGCATAAAACAAATGGTAAGATTTAAGCACACAAAAATGAAAAGAGAATTTAATACATCAAAATACACTGAAGCAGGCTAGTAAAATAGGGAATCAATAGATGGATCTGGAACATGGCAAGAAGTCCACGTGGATATTGATACCCCCAAGATGGTTGCTGGAAGACCCTCACAAGATTTCTGCCATTCGGAATGAGATTTCCTCCAGAAGCCAGGAGAAGCCCTGGATATTCTCCAGGGGCCCTATCATTGGCCCTCCTGGGGGATTGATGGGTGGGGTAGTCAATCAAAACAGCAAACAGCTGGAACTCCTCCCATGCCATTAGCAAAGGGGAGGCATAATTAATGGTTTAAAAGGCAAGTGCAAAGGCTGACCCCCTCTTGCCTTTGAACCCCTGTTCTGGTCTTCTCAGAGCCTGGGGCTTGCACCTCTCAGTGGGTCAATGCCTTTGCAGACCCACCTTCCTACTGACCACACCCAGCTACCTGGTCTGGGACGGGGTGAGAAGGGTAGCAAGCAGGGCCAAAGATGGATACCATGGGAGTTCCCTTCCTCAGGGCGGGTCACAGGCCAGGGTTCCTTTCATAATTAACCTTTACCCACATTTTACCTTCCTACTTCCTACTACTGAATTTCTCATTACAGGTTTGTGTTAAAATGCTTTGGAATGTCTTAAAAACTGTAAGGCTGAAAATGTATTTGCTAGGAGGAAGTTATTGCCTCAGGGCCCCAAGGCCTGTTAGCTAAAACAATTGATCTCTAATCACTTAATGGCCTTTTGATGGCAGGTATAACAGAAGATCCCAGATCCTGGGACTGTTTTTTAAGACCTTTGTAAGAATAGGAAGAAGCTTTTTGCCCCTTGTAGCAGTTTGGCAGTTTGATATAGTTATGAATTCCAAAAATAGATATTGGATCATGCTTGTAAACTGGTCTGTTAATCTGGGCATGATTAAGTTATGATTAGGGCTTTGACTGGGCCATGACAGTAGGGCGTTGAGCCCCACCCCTTGGTGGGTGGGGAATCAAAGATAAAAAGACATAACAATGGACAGAGTTAGAGTAGTTTTGAGTTGGAGTTCTAATGCTGAGTTTTAATGCTGGAGCCCAGGGAAGTAAGCACAGAGGAGCTGAGCCTGGGGAGAAATGAGCCCCGGGAGAGAGGAACCCAAGAAGTCTGAACCCTGGCAAACATCAGCAGCTGTCTTGCTCCAACATGTGGCAACAGACTGGTGAAGGAAGAAACTTATGCTTTATGACCTGATAATTGTAAGCTTCTACCCCAAATAAATACCCTTTAATACCCTTTATAAAGACCACCCAATTTCTGGTATTTTGCATCAGCACCTTTTTGGCTGACTAATATACCCCTTCTCCAAGAAGGGCCAATATTTGGCTTTGTAACATCAGTCCAAAATCTATTCAGCTCCAAGATCTATTCAATTTGTCTCCCAAGTCCAGAATGACCCCAGAAATGCCTGGTGGCTGGGTCTCTGTGATTCCTGGGGTGGTGGGAACCAGAGAAGTAACTCTGAATGTCCCCCAAGACTCAACTTGGGCACTTGATTCAGAGAGCAACCAAATGTTCCCTAAGACTTAGCTCAGGAGCTTTAGTTTGGGTAGCAGTGCAGTCAGTCTTGGACCCTGGAATGGAGGGGTGCTGAGAACTGAGCAGTAAACTCTGAATGGCCCCCCAAGAAATTCCTTGGGCCATTCCATTCAGAGGGCAGCCAAACATCCCCTGAAACTCAGATTAGACACTTCGGTTTGGGCAACTGCTCCTGTCTCCCACCAATCTGCCTTGGTAGCTTTGGTTTGAACATCCCCCAAGACTTAAGTCGGCCACAGGGATGCCAGTCAGCAAGGCTCTGGATTAAATTCTCAGGAAGTTGAGACCAGAGCGTCAGCTCCAAATTATTTGGAGTGATAAACGTTTTAGTCAGACTTGGACTCTGGGACGCCACATCAGTTGACTAAAAAGTGCTTCTTCATTCTTCCTAGAATAATGGGCATGGTCTCAAACCCAGCAGCAAACTCCCCATAGGAGTATCTTTTCAAGAATCAGGAAAATTTGCCTACTACTGGTCCACGTGGCTACGCTATAGCTGAGAGCAGCCTCTGTATAAGACCCTGAATTCCAGTTAAACCAGTGTAAAAGAGGAGGACAGGTAGATCTGAAGGCCAGAAACCTCATGTCATGTTTCCTTAAGGAAATGAGGAAATACACCTCAAATTAGTTTAAACTCAATTGTGCCTATAAAATGTGTGAATAGAGATCAAGATCCAAACCGGTTACTAAATCTCTCCTGGAAAATAAGAAACCTCATATGCCATTAATTAAGATCAAAGAGTTCCTAGAAATGCCAAGGGTATAAAATTCTCTCTTCTGTTTTAATATGTGCTTAATTTTGTGTTCAACTTTGAAATCTGTGTTTAACTTTGTCAGTTTGCTTGTGCCTAGGAAATCATATTTGAGGTTTACCTGTTACAAATTGGATAACGGTGAATGGTAACCTAAAAATGAGTCTTTAAATGTCAATACTGCCTTGGGAGTGGATTTAATGTATAAATCAAAAGTGGAATTGGTTCAACTGCTAGAAAAGCAGAAAACTTAGCAAAGTTGTTACTATTAAAATTCTCGTGGCTTCGTTAATAAAGGTACCCAATTCACCTTAAAGTAAAAACTTACTAGAAACTGTAACTAAGAGTTAAGATCATTTATAGATGTTTTTTATATTATAAAACAGCAGAAGGATAATAACTGAAATTATAACTGGGTAGATTTAGCCTAAACCTACTATTGTAAATGTGAATCTTAAATTGAACTTACCTTCGTTTATGGTCACTTCAAGCCTAGCCTCTCCCCTTGCCTTTGCTTATGGTTATTTCATAACAGCTTCTGCCCCTATGGCTCAGGGGAAAGCAAACTTGAGACATCCCTGTCTCCTGACCTACTGGTAGTAGTGGCCCTGCTTTTTCTTGTGGCTCCACATGTGGACTAAATTGCTGCCTGGTGGAATTCTTGACCCATGGGGTTGAACGTCCACTCTTCCAGTCCAGCGACCGCCGAAGTCCTGTTATCTCCGAGGACTGGGAAGTGAGGGAGGCCTCCTGCCTTGACTGTCAGGGGCTCCTAAAAGCAGCAATTCATGAGAGAAACCAGTTTCCCTGAGGCTTCCATAGCCTCAGTTAGTATGCATAGAATTAATCTTGCTCATCCAAGGCCTGCTAAAGTCAAAGTGAAAAATAAACGAAATTCTTAAGCAAAGGAAAATTGTATTAAAGCATTGGGGTCATTTTGGTTATAAGTTAATAATTAAGGAATGAAATTCTTGTGCAAAACTGCATGGTCACAGTGCAAATTAGAGTAACTAAAAGGAGCCTTCACAGAAATCTTTTAAATGTTATCTTACAGTTAAACTTATTTTATAAGAGAATGAAAATTATAACAGTGAGTCCTGTGTTTCTGTGTCAAACTCTATTCGTGTCTGCCTATTTGTTTAATATATAACTTCATATATTGGGATGATATCAAATTACCAAGTGTAAATTCTTAGACGAGCTCTATTCAAATTGAAAAATCAAATATGCAGTTATAGATGTGAATAAGCATTCCTGGAACCCAAATTAGGCTGAGCAGGATGGAAAGGTAATATAGAAATTTGGGAAAGGAAAACGTTTCTCCTAAGCTCTCTGACTTGTCTTATCCCCAAGGCCTTCTCTTTGCAAGAGCTGTGGCGGGGGAAGATGAAGTGTGACAGATTGAATCTATCTTCTAAGCTGGGGAATTAATTCCTGTAATTCCTCAATTTAAACATTTTAACAGCCTTAAAATAAGGGTGATTCTATGGAAAGATCTTTAAAAATAAACAGTTTTCCAGAACCTAGCAGTCAGTGTGCTTTTAGGATGATTTACAGTTTATAATTTTATTAAAGGAGTTTTAGCCTCTGGAAAAAGAAAAAAAAAACATTCCTTGCATAAACTATAACAGCTTGATTTTATTTAGCTTGGGTGTTATCTCCCTAGGTTTATGAAATACCAAGTATATAAATTTGTTAAATCTGTAAGGTGATGAAAGTTAAGTTCATATCTAATGAAATTTAAAGAAATGCAGATCTGCCCTCTTTTAAATGGATAAAGTAAATTTCTTTGGTTGCTAATCGTAATCTAAGGTAAATTAACCAGACTATGTGGTTGTTGTCAATTATAAAGAGTTTGTAAAAGCATCTTCTAAACTGAAGCATTTAAATGGCTAGTTCCAAGAAGTCATTACTAACTAGAAACGTAAATTGATATTAATGGCAAAAAGTAATTTCATAGCAGTGAAACCTGTCGGGAGCTGCCTCAATCTGCATATTCAAGTGGTGGTAACTAAAGATAATCTTGATTCCTTTGGGAATCTTGTTTTCATTTAAAAAATGGAAAAAGTAGTTTTTCCTGTACTGCTAAAGTAAAATACCTGCTAATTAATGTCTTCATGGTAAAAGTGTAGAAGTAAGAAGCAAAGTACTAAAAAGTTAAGTTCATTTGATTTATTACGCATTACATTGGAAGTGTTTTAAAAAAGTATAAAAATCAAGAGATAGACTTCACCATTGTCAAACTCTTGTACATTCAAACCAGGCCTTTAATACATGACAGGTTGCCTCTCCATTTGAGAGACATTTGGTCATAGACCCCTAAAACAATAAACGTATCTACTACATCTCTGGTTGTGCCCTGAAGTTGATGGAGACTACACTGCAGTTTCAAACTCCCACAGCAGCCAATGATGGCTCTATATAGCCAAATGTACAATGGATATCGCCTCCAGACTGGCCCTGTTTCATAGTGTCTAAGGGTGCTATGCACCAGGCTGGTGGAATACCGGAACCTACTTTCCTAGCTTCTCTCTAGGGTCAACGGTACTGCGGCATGCTGGCTGTGTGAAGGACATGCCAAGTGGAGCAATGATCACCAGGGTACTGTGAATAGAACTTAAATACAGTTGGCAATATGGCCAGCTCCCATGGAGAGATAACATGTAAGGTATTGCAAACCTGGAACTTAAATCTATTAATTGCAGCTCAAAGAAAAACTTATGCATGGAGTTGTACATTAATTTGTATAAAGTATTGTACCTATATCTCTCCTATTCTAGATATATACCTGTTGATTATGGTGATATCTTTTCTATTCTAGATCATATGCAGAGAAATACTGAACATGTTAAAATGTCCTGGTAAACTTCATTTTCTAAGTAGTTAATGAACGTACTTAACCCAGCTCTCCCTCTTAGCTCTTGTTCCAGAACCTGTTCCATTCATACCCTGGGGAAGACTGGCAAACCCGCATGCCATCCTACCAGGGCTAAGCATTTCCCACCAGAAGAGAAATAGCAAATGAGGTAGCTAAGACCCACTTCAGTTTAGCCTCTTTGAGATGGTCCATGGGCAACCTTTCCTTACCCAGGACCTGGAAATCAGGTTTTGATCAAAACATGGCAAGAAAACAAGCCTCTCTCTCAATTAGAGCCAAAATGGAAGGAACTTTACTCTGTAGTTCTGCTAACTCCCACAGCTATTAAAGTTAAAGGAATTTCCAGCTTGGTACACTAATCCTGAGTGAAGCCAGCTGCCCAAGAAAGTGCCAGCTCACCAGAAGCATCTGACGGAATGCACGAATGCCAGTCATTGGATGGCCTGAGATATCTCTTCAAGAGGCAAAGCTAAGTAGTGTCTGTGTCAGATAACAGCTGTTTCCTCTATCTCTAGCCCAAAGGCCTATTGCTAGGGGGAAGGCAAACCAGATACCCCTTAAGAAACTTTATCTTTTTTCATTTCCTGTAGCTTAACTAAATAGGGCAATGCCTCTTCTCATTCCTCTCCTCTACCATAGGAACTGGGATTGGCAATTTATACCTAACTCTGTTGTCTATTGCAATCTCTCCCTAGAATTAACCAACAGCCTAAAATAACTGAAAGAAGGTGAAACCTGCTTTGGGAAAATGCAGCCTTTACAGGCACTTGGCCTTTTCCACTTTTATGGTCCAGTATCCTTAGTGGGACCATGTATCCTCAAGAATCTAATCAAGTTTATTTCTTCCAGAATCAACATCTTGCTAGCCATATGGGGACTTCATCCAGCTTCGCCCAGGATGCCAGATCTATCTTCCTCAAACCAAGATAGAACAGCCAGAGTTTTACACCTTGTCAGGTAGGGCCTACTGCCCCTAACCAGCAGGAAGTACTTACAGAAGAGTGATCATCTCCCTTCAGCACCCCTTTAAGAATAAAGGTGTAAACTCTCTGAGGGGGAGAATGAAGCAGGCTAGAAAAATAGGGAATCAATAGATGGATCTGGAACCTGGCAAGAAGTCCACATGGATATTGATACCCCCAAGATGGCTGCTGGAAGACCCTTGCAAGATCTCTGCCATTTGGGATGAGATTTCCTCTGGAAGCCAGAAGCCCCGGATATTCTCCAGGGATATTATCTTTCGTCCTCCTGGGGGATTGATGGATGGGGTAATCAATCAAAACAGCAAACAGCTGGAACTCCTCCCATGCCATTAGCAAAGGGGCAGAATAATTAATAGTTTAAAAAGCAAGTTCAAAGGCCGTACCCCTCTCTCGCGTGTGCACGTTTGGACTCCTGGCCTTCTTTGCACCCGCATGGATCAATACGCAAGTAAAACCTGGGCATTTATAATCTATAATGGGGAATTGTAGTCTCTAAATCAGTCCTCTTTATCACGCTTCAGCCCCTTCCTCTCTGCCTGGGACCCATGATCTGTTATTTTCTCCCATTTCTCTTCCTGCCCTACCTAAATAAATTACTGGCTTAATCAACATGATGTGCTCTTGAAATACATTTTGTCAAGATCCTAGACAAAATCTGATAACAACACCGTACATAACACTTAAAGGCAAATGCAAACTGGAAATAAATTTTGGTAGTGCATTTGAGAGGCAGAGGTGTAATATATTTTAACATGCAAAAGGCTCATATGGACCACTAAGGAGAAGAGGGATGGCAAACAGCAGAGACATGGCAGACAATCACAGCAGAACAGACACAGTGGCCCTAAGCCTTTGGTCATTGTTCCCCTTCAAAAACAACCAAAGAAATGTAAGCTTAAAAATGAAAGATGATACAATACAGAGAATATATGGCCTTTTCTTTTAAGCTACATGCCATTATATATCAAAAACATAAAATGTTCAAATTTTTGGACTCCATAATCCTAGGTTTAGGTCTCCACCCTAAAGGAATAATCTAAGAGGCAATCGAAGATGTATGTACACTGGTTTTCATTATAGCATTATCTAGAATAGTAAAATTTAGATATGGTGAAAGTGACAATATAGAAATGGCTGAATTTAATTATGCTACATCTGTATGATGATTAATTATGTAGCCAATTACAATCAAGTTTTCCAGGAACATTTAATGGCATGGAAAGTAAGCATGGTCAAAAATTAATTAAAAAAGCAGGATTATGAAATGACCAAGGCATAAAGCAGGAGGTTTGATGCAGGTGTGTGCCCACAGGGGCGTGTCAAAGTGTGAGGTTGCAATTTCACACCGCTATGTGACATCCTTCACCCTGGCCTCCTCTCTACAACTCACCCTTCTGTTACCGGATTTAGTCTAGGTTCTTGACTTATGCTGCAGAAATGAATTTCAGAGCATGTCAGGTGAGTGAGGCCAATAATTTATTAAGGTAGGGAGAGAAGAGAAATGGGAGAAAATAACAGATCAGGGGTCCCCGGTAGAGGGTAAGGGGCTGAAGAGTGATAGAGAGGGCTGATTTAGAGACTACAATTTTCCATTATAGATTATAAATGCCCAGGTTTTACTTGCGTGTTGATCCGCGCAGGGGGCCATGGTGAGAGCAGGGTGCAGAAGCCAGGAGGGCCCCAAGCACAGCAGGGCACAGAAGATGCCGGGAACAGGGGGGCAACAGGGGTCAGGAACAGAAGCAGAAGGGAGATTTGACCTTTGCACCTGCTTTTAAACTGTTAATTATTCCACCCCTTTGCTAATGGCATGGGAAGAGTCCCAGGTGTTTGCTGTTTTGATTGATTACCCCACCTATCAATCCCCCATGTGGGGCCAATGGTAATGTCCTGGGAGACCATCCAGAGAAATCTCTTGGGAATCTCATTCTGCATGGTGGGCATCTTGCAAGGATCTTCCAACAGCCATCTTGGGTTATCAATGTCCACCTGGACTTTTCTGTCAGGTTCCAGATTCATCGATTCATTCCCTGTACGAAGCCTGCTTCACTTCCTTGATATTTAGGAACATCCCTTCATTTTAGAACTCTGAACCATTTTCCAACTCCCTCCAGAGGTGCATGTTTACTTCTCTTTTGGGAAGGTAAAAAAGGGAGCTGTTAAGCCATTAGTTGGGGCTGTGTGTGTGTGTTTACTGTTGGAAACTCATCAGCAAAAGAATGAAGAGGAATTTCTCCCTCCCCCCAAGAGGAAAGCAGGTCACTTTGTTCTTCTTGGGGATGGGGGCTGTTCACAGCCCAAACCCATAGAGTGATTAGGGTCATTGTCCAAAGAGGGAGACAGAAGCCGGGAGCAGCTACTTCCAGAAGGCCAGAGACCCTCTCCCCCACCTTCCCTTCTGTCTTCCTCTCTGCTTTCTCCTCATTCTAGCACTCCTCTGCTTTCTTCTTCTCTTCTGTCTCCATCTCTAACAGGCATGGAGAGTTCCTTCTGGGGATAATCAAAGCTGCGGGTTTATTGATGGGAGATCTCAAACTCTGGAGGAGTCCAAGTGAGTCTCAGGATGGTTGGCGGGTTACAGTGGCTTATAAAGGCAAATACTAGATGACATTCAAGTTCCTTATTACATAGGGAGGTCTTACAGAGTGAGGAGCAGATATACATTGATGAGCATGGTCTGCTTGTCCTTTCTGACAAGCTTTCTCTACTGGACGGAAACTGGCTTATCACCGGGTGTGCTTAACTGCAATTCTGTAGGGTGCAATACATTTCCTTGGAAAGCTTTTATTTTACTTAACAATATCTACAATATCATCTAATTCTCAGAAACCCCTGGGAAGCCATATGATTCCACTCACTGGCTGGACCAAAGCAGTAGTGAATGAGAAAGTTCCTTTAAATCTACATCCTTGGAATTGTTTGACTAATTTTTGTCAGCCTGATGGATGTGAAATGGCATTTTGTTGTGGTTTTAAGTTATAAGGCTTTGATTACAGTTGAGGTTGAGGAACTTTTCATATATTTATGATTCATGTTATTTGCCCATGCTTCTATGGGGTCATTTACCTTTTTCTTATCAAGTCAGAAGAGCTCTTCATATATGCTGCATAACAAAACAGACTTGTTGCAAACATCTTTTCCCAGTGTATTGTTACCGGATTTAGTCTAGGTTCTTGAATTATGCTGCAGAAATGAATTTCAGAGCACGTCACGTGAGTGAGGCCAACAATTTATTAAGATAGGGAGAGAAGAGAAATGGGAGAAAATAACAGGTCACGGGTCCCTGGTAGAGGGTAAGGGGTTGGAGAGTGATAGAGAGGGCTGATTTAGAGACTACAGTATCCCATTATAGACTATAAATACCCAGGTTTTACTTGCGTGTTGGTCCTTGCAGGGGGCACATGACGAGAGCAGGGTGCAGAAGACACTGGGAGCGGAGCAGAGGGTGGCAGGGGTCAGGAAGAGGAGCAGAAGGGGCGATTTGACCTTTGAGCCTGCTTTTTAAACTGTTAATTATTCCACCCCTTTGCTAATGGCATGGGAGGAGCCCCAGGTGTTGGCTGTTTTGATTGATCACCCCACCCATCAATCCCCCAGGTGGGGCTAATGATATCTGGGGAGACTATAGAGAAATCTCTTGGGAATCTCATTCTGCAGGGTGGAAATCTCTCAGGATCTTCCAACAGCCATCTTGAATTATCAGTGTCCACGTGGACTTTTCTGCAGGTCCCAGATCTATCTACTCATTCCCTATATGAAGCCTGCTTTGGTATGACTTGCCTTTTCACTCTCGTTATGGCATTATTAGATATACAGATGTGCTTAGCTTTACTAGAGTCAGATTAGTCATCTCTTCTTGTTCAAGAAATCCTTTCTTATCCCCAAATCATTATGCCATTCTCCTCTGCTGTCTTCTAAATGTTTTAGAATTTCCTCTTTCACATTTATGTTGTAATCCACCTGGCTTAGCTCTTTCAGCACAGGCTGTAAGTATACAATAGCCAATAGTACTCAGCTGGGACACCCACAGGTTGGTGCCAGGCTCAGTCCCCTGGGATAGCAAGAGGTGGGTGCACAGCTGGGCCCGGGCTTTGTCTCACAAACCGAAAGCTGAAGTAGTCATTGGCAGTTTGGAGGCAGCCTTCAAATTTTGCCTTTTATCAGTGTTACCTGGTAGAGCTGTCACATTAATTAGGTCCCTGGCTGCCTCAGCCTGGCACCAACCCAAGGCCTTTTTGTCAGCAAGGCATGAATTCGATGCAAAGGGGGCCAAAAGGAGGCACCAAGAAAGTTGGTTCAGGCAACCAGCACGTCCGTGGTGGGCTTGGGCTCGAGCTCCTTGGCTCTCCTCTCCCTGGAGCCTGCTTGCATTAGGGTTTTGAGGCCTGCTTTATTTGCTCTTTACAAACCTGGGCATGTTCCCTTGATTACATTTCCTAAAACCTCGGAATGCTCCTGCCCGCCCCCCCTCCCCCTTGTTTCCATGACCTGCATCCGTTATGACTTTAAGGGCACCTGGCAGGTGCTTTACCGCTGTGGGGTGATGGGGGAGACAAATGTATCTGCATAATCTTCTTAATTGACAGTTTTCCATTTCAAATAGGCAGGTGCTGGGACATCAAGGCAGCTGAGCAGCCCTGACATCCGGAGGCTGCATACTGCAGCCCTGATCCCGAGGGTGGAGGGAAGATGCTGATTATAAATTAGCTGCTGCTGATTTATAATCCTGCGTGTGCTGCCACCTGGGGCACTGCTTGGCCAAGCCACTCTGGGGCTACCCCTGGGCAGGCTGGCTTGAAGGCTCTATGGGACCCTGGGGCAGAGATAATGGGGCCAGAGTGGAAAGAAGCAGGCCAGGGGACACTGGCCAGGGAGAAAGGGGTCAGTGCAAGGGACGGTGCCCCCTCTGGGTGCTCTGTGTGTCTCAGGGGTCGCAACACTTTG